>JACXGJ010006396.1:6458-34727 GCA_016801105.1 Esox niger | reverse complement strand
CCATCTGTGTTTCTTTCTCCTATAGCTGACCCAGGGTCTCCCTCTTCTCAACCATCTGTGTTTCTTTCTCCTATAGCTGACCCAGGGTCTCCCTCTTCTCAACCATCTGTGTTTCTTTCTCCTATAGCTGACCCAGGGTCTCCCTCTTCTCAACCATCTGTGTTTCTTTCTCCTATAGCTGACCCAGGGTCTCCCTCTTCTCAACCATCTGTTTCTTTCTCCTATAGCTGACCCAGTGTCTCCATCTTCTCAACCATCTGTGTTTCTTTCTCCCTTGAGGAGTCATCTGGTCCAAAACAATTTTCCCACCACCACTTCTTTCCAGTCAATTTGTATTTGACTCCAGCTATAACTATTTATGTGTTTTAAATTATGAGCCAGATGCTACATTTCAGCATTTCTGAATAAAAAATATTTGTCTTTTTTGGCAAGCTACTGTCTGCACATCACAGGTCCACTAACCATGGACTCCCATCACTAAGCACACACAATCCAAAGTAAACAACAAGTCCAATTGTAAGCAGGTCGCAAATGTAGAAATAGAACAACACCTCTTAGTGCAAAACCGCAGAAACCAAGAAGCTTGTCATTGTTGTTGTTTACTTGGACCCGGATACCCTGGGCTCTTTTCCCAATGGTATTCATTTTGTTGAAAGCTTCAGGGCTATAAAGCGGGCCTGGTGTCATTATGGACCTGTAGTACACAGTGCTGTATGGGGATAATCTGAGCACTCCTCCCTGTGGTCCCCTGGCTGCGGAGCCACTAGAGATAACAGGGCCTGATGTCTCCAGGCAGGGACAATGCTTCTTAATTGAGGCAGGACAGCTGTTCCTGGCTGTGATGACAGGTCCCAGGGTGGATGACAGATGACAGGCCCTCAAGGACCCATACTATCTTTCCAAGCCCATTCCTTCTGCCTGCTCGTCTGTCCCTCAGGAAGCTGCCATATACTGCATATGTATGCAGAGAGATGGCGCAGATCACAAGTCTGTGTGCTATCACCACTCATTACTGCATTGCATGGTATGCTAATGTAGCTGTATGTTCAATGTGTTTCATTATACGGTATGTTACTGTAGCTGGATGTTCAGCACGTTTCACGTTTAAAGACCTTTTTAAAGATGTGTTTAAGAACCTGGCTTTGAATAAAGGGAAATAGAAAACTGAATATCTTTTTTCCCATCCCATTGTCTCAAGGTGCTTGCATCTCTGTGGTTCTATGTCCCTTAGAAGATCAGATCTGCTTGCGCACGCATTGATTCAACTTTTAGAGGGTTTGTTGTTCCCTGTTGTGTATCGGTTCTCCACCAAAGTTAATCCTGCTCTGTGCTAATTTGTCCACCTTTCATCTGGGATTCAGAAGACTTGTCAATGCTCAAATGCCCAGAACAAGATAGAGGTTATCTATACAATATGGAATATTCTAATAATTTACTTTTTTTGGTTTGGGCTCTGTTCCTGATGACTTTCAAACGAAACAGCTTACTTTGGCCTTCAAATATTAAGGATTTTCCTTGAGATAAAATGGGATGCCTATTTGGCTTAGTTTGTAGTAGAGAGAGTGTCAGCTATAATGTATGATGTTTTTGACATCTTCAATTGAAACCCTTTGTAACAATTTGCTATTGATGTCTGTACATGTTGTCTTTGTAACAACTTCATAACAAATAAAAATATTTTTAAATATTTTGTCAGTAGAGCCTGCAGCTTGCAATGCAAGGGTGATGTGTTTGATTCCCATAGGGGGGGCCAGTATGAAAAAGGATAAAAAAAATGATAAAAGTGACTGCTAAATGACATAAAGATAATGGCATGTGATTTAAAAAAACAAATGATACTAGTTACTATAGGGTTGCAGGTAGCCTAGCAGTTACGTCAACTGACCAGTATCCTAAGGTTTGCATTTGTCAAATCCCAAAGGCAGCAAGGTGAACATCTGTTGTTCATTTTCTAATCAAGGCAGTTAATCCTAATTACACATGTTGTTGTAAATGTGCGTTCCAATTCAAAATAAGAATATGTATGTATGATAAAAAGCTTTGGTAGGGACATAACATTTGTTATTCTCTGGCACAAAACAGTCATGCCTCCAAGGTTAACATAGCCCAACCATATCATACTTCTCCATGTTTGTTACAAGGTAAAGGACATAGAGTTGCAGTGTGGCCAACATTTGGAAACCGTATGTCAGCTGGGGAAAGGAATTGTTGTTTTTTGTTCCTATAAATGCACTTGAAGACAGAGAAGAGAGAGCCAAGAGTTACTAATCCAGTCACAGCTCCAGCGAACATGCTGAGAGCAACGTGTCCTCCATCATGTGCAAAAAGGTTAATCATATAAAAACATTGTTTCAATGTTAAACAAAATTGAATCAATGTTAACCAGCCTTATTGCAGTGTACACATGCCATGGAACCCTTGCTGTTTCAAGACCTGCTGGCCTCTATTCACTTTATTGATTCTTCTTCACAGTGCTCTCAATCATATCCAATGACAATGTGTACATAATGTCCTGTAAAAAAAAAATATATATATATACCGTGGGGAGAACAAGTATTTGATACACTGCTGATTTTGCAGGCTTACAAAGCATGTAGAGGTCTGTCATTTTTACTTTAGGTACACTTCAAATGTGAGAGACGGAATCTAAAAGAAAAATCCAGAAAATCACATTGTATGATTTTTTTTATAATTCATTTGCATTTTATTGCATGACATAAGTATTTGATCACCTACCAACCATTAAGAATTCCGGCTCTCACAGACCAGTTAGTTTTTCTTTAAGAATCCCTCCTGTTCTCCACTCATTACCAGTATTAACTGCAACTGTTTGAACTCGTTACCTGTATAAAAGACACCTGTCCACACACTCAATCAAACAGACACCAACCTCTCCACAATGGCCAAGACCAGAGAGCTGTGTAAGGACATCAGGGATAACATTTTAGACCTGCACAAGGCTGGGATGGGCTACAGGACAATAGGCAAGCAGCTTGGTGAGATGGCAACAACTGTTGGCGCAATTATTAGAAAATGGAAGAAGTTCAAGA
The DNA here is from genome assembly GCA_016801105.1 of Esox niger. NCBI lineage: Eukaryota > Metazoa > Chordata > Actinopteri > Esociformes > Esocidae > Esox > Esox niger. The sequence goes on along the minus strand of JACXGJ010006396.1, from coordinate 31,677 downwards.
CTACACGGCAGGACCTGGTCAATGACCAGAAGAGAGCTGGGACCACAGTTTCAAAGAAAACCATTAGTAACACTCGTAAGAAGCATCTCAAGGTCCTGGAGTGGCCTAGCCAGTCTCCAGACCTGAATGGAATAGAAAATCTTTGGAGGGAGCTGAAAGTCTGTATTGCGCAGCGTCTGCCCGAAACCTGAAGGATCTGGAGAAGGTCTGTATGGAGGAGTGGGCCAAGATCCCTGCTACAGTGTGTGCAAACCTGGTCAAGAACTACTGGACACATATGATCTCTGTAATTGCAAACAAAGGTTTCTGTCCCAAATATTAAGTTCTGCTTTTCTGATGTATCAAACACTTATGTCATGCAATAAAATATGAATTAATTATTAAAAAATAATACAATGTGATTTTCTGGATTTTTGTTTCAGATTCCATCACAGTTGAAGTGTACATTTGCTAAAAATTACAGACCTATACATGCTTTGTAAGTAGGAAAACCTGCAAAGTCCACAGTGTATCAAATACTTGTTCTCCCCACTGTATATATTAATGCATACTTCTGTTAAGAGACTTGGTCAGGACAAATTCAGCATATTTCTTTACATTGATTATTTTACACTTTGTAGAGTAAAGCTTAATTCTGCTATCATATACTATAATAACAAATGCTATTACAGTCAAGAAAAAATACATAATATGTTAGAAAATAAATGTCTTCATACCATGTTCTAACAGGACTAATAACCAGGTCATATACTGTTATACTGTGCACACAAAACATTAATTCAAGCTGTTTTAAAATAGTTATGAATATGCTTAATTCCACAGAACGTATTCGGAGTATCACAAAGCAATTAAGGATCTACAGGATTACCCAAAGGAATGCAACATAACAATGACTGTCACAAGCAGATCTACTGTTCCCCAGTCAATTTATTACTCAGATAGCTGCCTAGCTACAGGAAGTCTAAATGATAAAACACACAAAACATTCTCCCTCACGTAACTTTTCACTTTTTTTTCATAATAATGATAAACATTTTTGTTACTTTAATTAGTGTTTTTGTATGAGGTTTGGTACATTTCCTCTAAAACGTTCCAGTTCCATTTAACAATGAAACCCAGGATACTGCCTTAGCTGTTATTTGAGGGGCTCTGGAGGTTTGACTAGGAAGTAACCTTGTCACATCACCTGGTTCTATTGAAGACTCTCATAGATTTACCAAATATGTATAATAATAGGGGAAATGGAAAGTGAGAAAGGGGGGTAGTGAGAAGAGGAATGAGAGGAGAGCAGTAGGAAGTGAGTGAGTTCATGGCTTACATACTTTGTATTCAGCTATGCTTCCCAGATAGATTCAAAAGCGTTCTCATGCCCACTGTGAAAATGACTATGAAACCTTTCAGAAAAGATGCACTTTCTGCACCATCAAATATGGACCAAATTACATCTGTTCACACAATCCACCAATCATGCAATAAACAAAATTCAAGACCTCTTACTTTGTTTTAAACACTTTCATGTTTACCTTGCTAAGCAAACATAATCCAAAAGCCTGCTTCAGTGTGTCTATCTCTGACTTGTTCTGCAGAGCATATTGTCTTCAGTAGAAACCCAGAGAGTGGGAACTGGGCTTATGGTTGTCCTTGCCATTGACCTTGAGAAATAATGGAGTATATTATTGAAAGTAATGCCTTCATCATGTCCTTCATTATTTTCATTATTTTCCCAGTGGCCATTGTAAAAATGAGCCAGGGAGCCCTTGTAATCTCAATATGGAGATTGCTATTGCAAAACACATTGAGGGACCAAGTAGGTAGAGCATTTGGGGAAAACCAATTGACTTGCAATTCTAGACATTTTGACATACCCAAATGTAACATATAATGGCAATTTAATTTTTTAATGAAAACAAAATCTTAATCCAGATATATTTTTTCCTAATATATGTCATGATAATTGGCTCCTTTACGAATTCCTATGAACAAAATATAATAGAACTATCTTCCCATTGATGTGTATATATATATTTTTTCAAGTTCATCTGAGTCATTAGGAACTAGTCAATGGTCATCCCTGACTCCCTGTTTCACTGGGTTATGTATATGATGTCAAACACTTGCCAACCTCCCTTAGTAATATGTTCACATATTAACGGTCAGAGAACACAGAAATGAAAAGTGTTTACCTTCATAAATTAGGCAATGGCTATAAAATATTGCTAAACGCCTGAAAATAGCCATCGCCACTATCAGGGCAATAAAAAATAAGTTTTAATCATCTGGAGCTGTGAGAAACTTGCCTGTAAAAGTACACGCACAGTGAGAAGGATGGTTAGAGGGGTCAAAAATGATTTACACAGTTGGAATATGGCAGTAGTTGGTTGAATCGTGTGGTTTCCAAGGTTTCAGGACTACAATTAGATGCCATCTCCATGCCAACATGCTATTCGAACATGTTACCAGACAAAATCCTCAACTCTCATCAACACAAATGTCAGGACCTGAAGTTTGCCACACATTATTGGAACTTTGAATAGAACTGGCTGCGACGGTCAGGGGAGAGTGCTCCACATAGCTTGTTGGAATGAATATGAACTATTAATTGCATGGAAGTCTACCTCAATTAAAGTAGAGCTTGTTTGTTTTAATGGCTTTACATTGGGCCTGATTAATTCTGGAGTGCACTGTACAAAGTGGAATGTCATATAAACAGTGGTATAAAATCAAAACACATTATTGATTTGAGAATAACCGATTCTTGGCCAGTAGTCTACACAATAGACACAGATAATCATTATACATAACACATAAAACAGGTTTAGAAATCTATTCAAGAAGATCCCTTTATTTCACACACTTCAGCATCCACACTTACATCTCTGCATCACTCTGACTGTTTCCTGCCCCTGACTCAAACACAGTCTGACAAACAATGGACATTCCCTACCAATAGCAGTTCAGATCAATTCACACCTTGGTGATTTCTTGCAGAACAGTACATACAAAGTACATACGTTGTATATGGTACAAGCAATGGATTCCATATTCATTTTAACGAGAAGATAATAATATTTTGTTAATGTAGGCCGGCAGCATAATAAACCGGTGGCATAATAGAGGAGGTGTAACAGAAGAGCCTCATAATATATTACACTGAACAGGTTTAGAGGGCTATTCTATAGTATCTTTTAATCACTCGCCTCAACATCCACCATCCTTTCTAAACACACCTCTCTGACAGTCCCCTGCCTCTGGCTCAGACTCACTAAGCTGAATTAGTTGAATAAGCTTGTCAGAAAAACATTGCAGGACATTCCTTCAGGAGTTCAGATTTATATCTATTAATGCTCATGTAGTACTGGACATGTAATGATGGGACTTAGCTGCTACTTTGTTAATGCTTGATGTCTCCAGCAACTTTCGTTCTTGCAGAGAAAGGTCAATGGCTGCCTTCCTCTTACACATGATTGGTTGCAATTGTTAAAAGAAAAAGGAGCACAGCTATTTAAGATCAAATGATATAATCTAATGTATTTATAGCCCGCACAGTTACGTGTTGGCTGGCTAACTAACAACAGCCTCGGTGTAATACCGCAATGGGTTAGCCCCTTGTTGCACTGTGTGATATGTTACTTTACTTTAGAGAAGCTAAAATAAATGACTGTCAATTAATCAAGCTAATATTGCAAGTCAATATGCAAATGAAAATTAACTATCCATGATTTTCCTGCTAAAGTTCAGTAGCTAGCTAGCAAGCCAGCTGATATTTAGCATCCATATTCCATCAATGAACGCTCAAAGTGAAATTCACTTTACTTGTGCAGGAGAATGCTAAATAAAGGAAAAGGCATGAAATGGATTGATGGAGATATGGGATTGTTCCATAGAAAGCAAGTGAAATGGATTAAGGATATGGACTTGCCATATTTGGAAATAAGGAGGAAAGAGGAAGCAAGCACAAACAGGTCACTCGCATATAACAAACAATAAAATAATTTTCATATTACATATATTTGGGTGGAAAATGTGCCTTCTGCGAACATTATGGGAACGTTTACCCCTGGCCCCTCAGTGAGTTATGCCAGTGATAATGTAGAGCCAGTGATAATGTTGAGCCAATGATAATGCTGGGTCATGGTCAAATGCACATGCAGTTTGCTAGTATCGCAGTGCAAATTCAATCTTTTTGAATGAATGGACATTTTCTGGACAGGAATTTTTGGTGTCAACTGTGAGGCAATGTACAGCTCCTATTGAGAAAGGATGGCAATCACATATTAATGTAATGGTTGTGTTTGAGAGGAGAACCACAGAAAATATTTGTTATTTTTTATGCAAGGTGATTTGTAGGTCAGTCAGTTGCTTTATCAATGGACATCTTATGTTGTTGGTCAGTGGAAATAATGCTATACAGAAAAATCACATGGGGTTTAATAGACAAGAAATATGTTGTACAACATTTAACCACAGAAAAACAACCACAAAAATAAAAAGCATGCACAGATGTGTTCTTCGAAAAATCCACCAGAAATTGTTGCATTATAAATATAAACAGTTTTATTTTAGGCTAATTATAACTTAGCTTCTGAAGGGTGTGGTCAGTGATGTTTTTGTCTATCGTGAGCAAATCCTAATGCATAATTTGCTCTGACTGCAACGAGATTTGAACGTGGGACTTATTGGTTGCAGGTCCCAGTCTCTACCCACTACGCTATTTAACCAGGGTCAATGGCCAATCAGGATTTGTAGATCTGAGGGGTTTACTACTAAAGGTCAATTTTAACTCAGGGTTATCAAGGAAAGTCTGGGTTGACAAACTATGATTGCTTAAAGTGGTGTTAAACGGTACTATGAACAATATCTTTATTAGAGAACATCATCGAGGTAAACCAGAGTTACACAGCCTCTAAACATCCGCCCACTGCGTATTAGGCCTCTCACAAGCCAGGCGCCAATGTCAACTCGGTGGTCAATGTCTTCCAAACACTTCTGCCATTTTGTGGGGGAAGTGCGGGGCATAGGTTTGGTAACATTGTTAACAATGAAGATTACCTGCTCGGAGCAGTTTAGAAATGCAGTGTAAAGTTGCCGTGACAGCAAACCTAAAACGTATTCACCCTAAAACGTATTCACCTTTCGTAGTACGGGTTAATCGGAAGATTACACCCGACGTCAGCAAGTTACTCCAGAAGTTACCTCGTTAAGCCAGTTACCTTGCTTCGTAGTACACCCCTCTGGAAAATTCTACACTATTATTTGGGTGTATACTTAAACGTTTTTCTGAGTTCATATTTAGTTAAAAAATGCTACTAGAGTATTTGGCTGCAGAGGAAACAGACAGCAGGGGAAGAGATTAGCGCGCTGTGAGCTTTATGTCCAATCTATGCTACCTACAATTGTTGTGAATCCAAAAAGGTTTTGCCTCATATTTTTAATTAAACAAAATTAAATATGCTGTGTGAAAAGCACATCAAACGTTTTCCGTGGCCCATTGAATTCTGTATTTTTTTTATTGTGGCCATCAACTATGAGGCTATATGTGCCTCTCTTTAAAAAGTGAAATACCTTTCTGGTCAAACTTTATTCCTTTTTTATACTGTGTGTAACAGCAAATTGAGGTTTGCCCTCAATTTTGGGGGATTTCTGAGGAAAACAGAATAACAGTCACATATTATCAGCAGTTTGCTAGAGGAAGGGTGAGCCCCTCTCACAACCATTACTGGGAACCCCTCATCTGAGGGGTACGTAGTCAGTGCCACCAAATTCAATCTGGTGCCAGTGTCTGGACTGGCGATCCTCCGTGTCAGGCTGTTTCAGTCTGCCTCAGTGCCCCTCTCGTTCCTCATGGGTAAACAGCCTATCAGAAAACCACACCACACATCCACGACTACGCCACGCGACACATCTGGAGGCTGAGATCATCTTGTATCAGGGGATAAGTAACAACAACACCACTGTGGCCATAAACTAGATACAAGGCCAGTGGATGTCCTCTAGCCCGGTGCGTTTGTTCAAGATGTTGATCAGAAACCTTGGCAGCCTTTCATATACAGTATATTACCCACTGCTGTAGTCTTGATGCAGCATACAGAGTTATGGGGGAAATGCACATGTCCATATGTCTGCTTATGTCTGACTTATGCCATTGCTACATTATTCAACCGGTAAACTACGATGCCTCTTGTGGAGTGGCCTTCAGCAGCGTCAGCTGTTTCAGCCTGTTGATAAAACACAGCTGTCATAGAGGCTGACAGAGAATTGGAGGAAAGAAAACACCGGTGTTAACGACAGTTACAGGGCTGGAATACTAAAAAGGCCTTTACCAGCAGTGAACCAGGCCTTAAACTGGGAGGAGCCCATTCTATGCAATCAAAAATCTCTAACTGCTATCAGGAAAAATATTTCATGGCATGTTCTTTTTCAATGGCATTGAATTTAGTAGAGAAAAAAATTGCAAGTTTAACTTTCTTCCACTTGAATGAGTCTGACAAGTCAAAGAATAACATGATGACACACCGAATGTCTTTGATGGATCCTTTTTTGTTCTATTCTAAGGCTTTTCAATTAGAAACTAATCCAAAAGTTGCACGGCATAAAGCTAACTGTTATAAATTCACCTACCCAAACCTGGCTTTGAATCACTCTCCAGAAGAAAGAAATGTGCCAGATAAACTACATCCTGCTGCCAGTTTGTTAATGGAAATGAACAGGAGGCCTATCTCGAGTGGCCCATTTTTCAAGTGAAACATTTAGCGACTGGCTCTGATTAGATATGAGACGGGAATGATGGGGATGTCAATTGAATTAAAATCCTGTCTGATGTGAGCCGTGTCCACACAAATGGCCAGGCAGGTTCATGTGATAGTCTGGGGCACATCTGCCTGCTGTGATTTACTGTATGAACGTCTGTATGGGAAGATGAAGCCTGGTCCTGATGTGTGCGGTAGTATCTGCCTGATGAATGGGGAGGATATATTTGGATACAGCTGCACACTATATATTATTACATATTATTATAGTACTATTTGAAACCGGGTGTTTCAAATCCTGAAAGCTTATTCACTGAAAGCTATAGTACATGAAACAGTACACCAGGGATTTGATCAAAATAGGTGTGGTACAGTACATGGCCAATTTGCCATGGCTGCATGGTGTATCCAGGTACTTCCTTTGTGCGGTGCCTAATAACAGCTGTTGGCTGTTGTATCTTGGCCATATACCACATCACAGGCCTTTTTTTACTATGTATCTCCAGCCGGGCGTCATGTAGTAACTGATCCAATCTGCTGTACGGTGATTAGGATGAACTTCTCCCGGACCGTCGGCGGCAACATCAGTTGGCTGTTTAAAAACATCACACAACAGGAGAAGATGTGTCACGGGACTGACGGGTGTGTACGTGTGTTGATCTGTGTGCTTGTTTTTGCAGGTGCTGAACGTGAGCCTTTCGGAGGGGGACATGGTGACGATGGACGACATGGGGGGACGGGAGCCCTCCATCCTGGCCAACGAGACTGTCCTGATGAGAGGTCTGGTGGTGCGCAGCTGGAGCAATCAGATCTCCATCCGTTACCGCAGCGACCAGCAATCACTCTCTGTGCTGCTGCATTACAAAGGTGAGATTATCATACTGAATCACGCCTGCATGATTCACTCTGGTCTGCGCCCTGTCCATTGCGTTTGTCTGATTTGCGTGGGTCTGTTCCCTGTCCTTTATAGCAGTCTGATCCACTCTGGTCTGCTCCCTGTCCTCTACAGCAGTCTGATTCACTCTGGTCTGCTCCCTGTCCTCTACAGCAGTCTGATTCACTCTGGTCTGCTCCCTGTCCTCTACAGCAGTCTGATTCACTCTGGTCTGCTCCCTGTCCTCTACAGCAGTCTGATTCACTCTGGTCTGCTCCCTGTCCTCTACAGCAGTCTGATTCACTCTGGTCTGCTCCCTGTCTTCTACAGCAGTCTGATTCACTTGGATCTATTCCCCGTCCATTACTCTTGTCTGATTCACACTAGTTTGCTTCCTGTCCTTTACAGCAGTCTGATTCACACAGGACTCAAACCTAACACACAGTTACAAAGTGTTGGCATTGTGCTAAAGGAGAATTTCAGGTAAACAGGTAGAATTGCTCCAGAAGCACTTGGTTTAGCTGTTTATGCTGATAGCTCTCATCACTAGTAAACACAGCTTGCTCATGTTAGCCTGAAAAATGACAAGGGCTGTCATTTCCGGGGTGTAATTACATGGGAGAAGTATTGTGCTAATAGACATTTACAGAGCTGTCAGATAGCAGAGGGCTGTTGGGCCCACTGTTCCTCATCACACCACAGCCTTTCATGTAGGAGAAGGGGGGAAAAACAACACAGCATTAAGCCAAAGTCTTTTGGCTCTGTAAACTAATAAACGCTGACAGGCTTGCAGAAGAATTATGCGTTGTAACATGCCTCTGATGTGTCTGGCAAATATAATTCTAGCCCCTTGCCCCTCAAATTCCCTCTCTTTCTTTTTCTTTAACACGATGCATTGCAATGATCTGTGACAATACCTGGCCTTTACAGAAGCAACAGAAATCTCAAAGACTTCAGTGTATTGTTAGTATGTACAGTACCTAAAGAAAGTATTCAAACCCCATTAAATTCTCCACATTTTGTCGTGGTTTAGAGTTAATTTATATTTGATTCAATATATTTTTTGCCATCATTCTACGTACAATACCTCAGAATGACGTTACACAAATGTTGGACATTTTTGCCAGTTTATTAAAAATACTTTAATTAGAATATTTACAAAGTCAACTTCATCCACTTATCCAGCATTAGGTCGTGGGGGAAGCAGCTCCAGCAGGGGACCCCAAACACTGACCAGTCTCCTGCTCCATTGTCCCCTAATTTGCAAACAAGACCCTGAGATACTTGAACTTCATTACTTGGGGTAACGCCTCATTCCCTACCCTGGGGAGGCACTCCATCGGTTTCCTGCTGAGAACCATGGACTCAGATTTAGAGTTGCTAATCCTCATCACAATCGCTTTGCGCTCGGCACATCTGTAAAAACCAACGATGAGATCCCCAGCCCACCGTACTGCAACCACTCCCCACCTGACTACGCTTCAATATCCTGTCCATGAAAATCAAAAACAGGACTGGTGACAAAGCGCAGCCCTGGTGGAGGCCCTCCCCCACCAGGAACAAGTCCGACTTACTACCTAGAACCCGGCCACAACTCTCACTTTGGACTACAGGGATTGGATAGCCCTAAGAAGGGACCACCACACTCCATTCTCCCACAGCACCTCCCACATTATCTCCCGGCATCAGCTGTATTTTTTTCCATATACGCAACCACTTCACAGGGCATATCAGATCAAAAACCAGGCCATGAATTTCAAGAAGTCTCCATAGACCTCTGAGATATATTTGTTTTGAGGTTCAGATCTGCGGAAGGTTATGGAACATTGAAATTTGGGGGCTCTATCTCTGTAAGATGGAATAGGTTTGGAACCACCGATAGCAGGCCGTCTCGCCATGCAATAAGTTTCATGGTCAGGATGGTGGGAGCATCATTCTATGGGGATGCTTTTCAGCTGCAGGAATTGGGAGACTGGATTCAGGGAAGACAAATGGAGCACCATGGCCCGCACACAGCCAGGACAGACCCGCACACAGCCAGGACAGACCCGCACACAGCCAGGAGAGACCCGCACACAGCCAGGACAGACCCGCACACAGCCAGGACAGACCCGCACACAGCCAGGACAGACCCGCACACAGCCAGGACAGACCCGCACACAGCCAGGACAGACCAGTCTGTGTATATACTTGGGTGGACTAGCCAAAGCCATTATGGGGTATTTTGTGTAGAGGAATTTCCTTAAGGAACTATGTAAGTAATTAGAAATTAAGAAAAAAAAGAGAGAAATTGAGGGAGTCTGAATAATGTAATTTACGCTCTATCAGTCCTGAAAAAACAATTGCAATTTTTGCAGTATCAACACTGCCCCCCACATGTGTTCCTATGTGCGTCTGCCAGGGTCATTAACCCAGGGTTACCACTGCGAGAGAAGGACATACAAGAACAACAGACAGGCAGAAGAGGGCAGACACGGACGACAGACAGGGAGAGGAGGACAGACAGGGACCACGGACAGGCAGAAGACGGCAGACAAGGACCACAGACAGGGAGAGGAGGACAGACAGGGACCACAGCCAGGCAGAAGAGAGCAGACAAGGACCACAGACAGGGAGAGGAGGGCATACAGGGACCACACACAGGGAGAGGAGGGCAGACAGGGACCTCAGACAGGGAGAGGAGGGCAGACAGGGACCACACACAGGGAGAGCTTTTACCAGACCTCAAATGGATCGAGTGCACTGAGTATGTACATGTCAATTCCACTGAGAAGGAAACAATCAGAAGTTCTGATCTGCTGCTTCTGTCACTCGTAGGGTTGAAATGTATTGTAATTTAAGTATAGCTTTTCATTCAATTCACTGAATTCACATTGTCCCGTTGATTACATGGAACTGTGTTGGAGAGAAAGACCTTTTCAGTAACCAGTAATGAAGCAGTGGGTTATGTGGATGTCTATTGTTTGCTATTCTCCCACACACTAAAACAATACCTATTAATGGAAAAACATAACATTAAACTGACAACAAGGAAAATTGCTAACTGATCATTTATTGATTTTATTCTTTGAGAATAGCAGGCTTGGCTCAAATACACAGACCACACAGAGCACAGGGCAGAAAGGTGACAGTAACAGTAACAGGGCGAACACAGGAACGTTACCCTGATTCAGATAGGACCGAGCCAACCAAGTGGCCTAGTTAAGTCGTTTAACAGAAGTTATTATCCAAATAAACGTCTCTACTATTCTTGTTAGTGGTTCATTTGGATAAGTTCATTCCACTCTCTCTATTTCTAACGTCATTGTGTTAACACACAAGAAAACAGTGAATAAGACAATATACAACTGAGTCATTTATTCCCTTCCCGGCTGAGTGGGAAACAGACCGGTTTTGTACAGGTAAAGCGTCAGCTAACGATGAAACAAACCTCAGCTAACGATGTAACAACTTGGCCCTCACCCGTATGTTGGTTAAGCATCTTGCATGAAAGCGGACGTTGTTCTGTCTCCTGTTGAGCGGACAGTCCCGCGTTGTTTCCACACACACTCACAGAGACCAAAATCAGGTTTGTATCCTCATGCTCTGAGCAAAGAACACCAGCCCCAAAACTTCAAAGCAGGACTCATCTGTCGGTTGAAAGGTAGGGATTGGTCCGTGCAGGTGAAGAAGACCTCCGCTTGCTGTAAGTCGGTCTGTAGTGTAGGTTTTGTTTACATTTGTTCTGCTGGGGTATTCATTTCTCCCTAATTGATAACAAACGTTATGGCTGTGTGAAATGTTTTCACACTCCACCCATTATGTTTTATGCTCATCAAAGTAACAATAGGAGCCTATAAAGTCATCATAACATATGGAGACCCATTAGTTATACCGAGCTAATGATGTTGTGGAACAGCAGGTCTGAATGAGAACGATAAATCCCTTTCACAGTAACGCTAAGCCTATTTGAAATTGCCTTTTGAAATAATCAAGTATTTTGGTGTCTACATTAAACAGATTCCAATATGTAAATGCAGCGCATTTCACTCTGTCATGTTTCATATCATCATCGTTACATTAATGGCATCATTTTATGCACATCCACAAATTCCGTCCATGAAGGACTTTTTGAGCAATTAGAATGTTTCTCTTTAATCTTGTAACCATTACTCCAGAAGCACGGTGGAAACTACCGTTTTCTCCAGCAAATTTCAAAGGCTATCATGCTTTAGATTTTCCGATATTTCAATTTGTGTTCGTCTCCATGGTGTGTACGATCCCCTTGTCCTTTTATAATGGGCTGTGAAAAATGTGACGGGACAAGCGTTGAGAAGGAGACAGATCTGTGGAGAGATGGATCTCAGCTCTAGGTAATTAATATCTGCAGAAGGAGCTGGCTGAGATGACAGGCTGATGAATGCTGCAGTGGTAATAGTAGCAGCCCAGTTACCACTGGGGAATGAAGATGTGTCTGTGTCACAGTCTGCCGATGTGTTTGTGTGTCTAGTTTCCACGTTCCTTATTCATCTCTCTGAAGGACTGGGTTGCTGGGTGTCCGGTAGATGCATGGAAAAGCAGTCGGTCACGTTTGCTGACATCTTGGCAAAATTCTTTGTGACTGCCTGTCACCACTCACAAAGAAATCAAATATATTTTATTTGAAACCTTTAATAGAAAACAACCATACATTAAACTCCCAATGAGCCATGACAACAGTGAAAAAACAATAAAAACAAGGCAGCAGTCTGTTTGATCCAGGAAGGTCTCTTTGATCCTCTGGGTCTGTGTCCTGACATTGGCAACCGAGTTCAGTCATTATCACTCCAGTTTTATCAGAGAAAACTCAGTAGTAAGCAAGATTAATATGACTGAACATGTGTTCTAGATGTAATCACTATATATCAAACACATCAACAGATATTAACATTTGCTTGTTATAGCAACATTCTTAAATAAATATTATTGAGCTTCACTGAAAAATATTGCTTTGAACAATTTTTAAACAACTACAGCATCTAACCTTTTACACCTAACTTTCCTTCTTTACTAGATGAGTGTAATTTGAAGTGTTTTTTGCTAAATGTAAACTAAGTAAAATTCATCACGGTGGACTTCATGGGTCCCTGAGGCAGTTTTTCTTTTGTAAATATACAAAATGTGTACATAAGCATACTTAATTGGCTGATATGTTGGTCTTAAGTTAACACCATTATTCCCATGTTTAACATTCAGTCTATTGTGATGGGCCCTATTTTCTTTTACCTGCATGCCCTTCCCTCATTTTCTGTCACAAAATAATGTGTTACCATTTATATATCATGACAGTCCTGGTTTGCAAATTCCTTTTGATTTATTATGATAAATGTCCAGTAAATAAATTGGTCCGCCTAGTAAAATGTAATAAAACATTTATAGATCGTTGCAGGTAAAGCAATTATTTACAGACTGAAAAATGAATACCAAACGATTCTTTGACAAGAATCAAATAATTCAGTGTGACATTTTGGATTTGTTCAGGCAACTACGTGAGAGTATTCCAGTATTATACACAACAGTTCCTTGACTAAAATCAACAATTTCCATTACATACAATACCCAATGTTTGTGCAAATCATACATGTGATGTATCCAACTCCCCTTTCAACAAGATTCAACTAGTATGTCTGGGATTAACCCAGATTAACAGTGATTGGGCTATTACAATCAGATTTGTGATGCCTCAACATGGGCCCAAGGTACCTGCTCACTCAAGTCTGAAAATCCAAACAAATCTAAACAGCTCTTACACAAAAATGGGCATCATTGTAATTTTCCATGATAGTGTGGACATGTCATCATAAAACCATGAAGGGTTCGTTTTTGACTGCTCTGGGTTTTTATAGTGTATTCCTAACAAATGTTGAAATCATTGTAGATTCATTTCAGGTTTTTGTCATGTAGTGCTTTAACCATTCGACTATTTCCCACCCCAAAGACAGCTCCTAAAAGCTGCCGTCATGTATATCGCCTGTCTTGTTTCTGTCTCCAACACTCCGATCAACCCTCCGATTCCCTCCGATTCCCCACGACTACACAACTTCCAGGGGGAGGGATGGACTCCCAATGTGACAAACTGTCCAGCTGGTGCTCCAACACTGATTCAATGCTTCTGCTCCGGTTTAAGTTCAGTTCGTAAGCACGAGGATGGGCCGTTTTCCCCCACTTGCGAATATGTTCTGCAGGCAAAACCAGTATATGCAGTTACGCTTAATCAGGTCTGACGGGAAGAGTACCAAACACATTTTCTCTGCCTTTCATAGTTGATAATGTTTCCTAAGGGAAAGATCCATGTTTCATCTGGTCATGTACAGGAGTGTTAATAGACTGACTGGCTGTGTGGAAAGCAGCGGGCCACCTACTCCAGTCAAATCCAGTCAGCACCACCATCAAGTTGGCATGCACTGACCAGCCAATGAGGTTCCAGGATTTCACTTGGCTAAGAAAGCCATCTGCTCAAATGTCAAGTGACAGAATTGTTTGATTCGCAGCCTCATAGCTAATGCTGTACGGTCCATTCGATTCAGTTTGATTGCCTGCCCAGGGACAACATGTGGTCTAGTGGTTCAGCAGCACAGTGGAAACAACCCTTGAAGGCTAAGTGAAAGGTCTGGTGAATTACTCTGATTTTAAGTAGATGTGATCCTTGCGCCATAGGAGCGGTAAAACATTACCCTTAAACAAAGATCAATAATGTTGTCCCTTGGATGAAACAGCCCAACCACCGTTCTGCTCTGATGTATTGATATTTATGTGGTTGGGTTAAACACTTAATTCCAATGGTCAACTGCTCAATAAATTCTATTAAGGAAAAATAACTTCAGACTGCTGCCGGCTCTGTCCCGTCAATAAGGGCCGGTCCACTCTGGACTGATGAGCAGTACAGTGGGTCTTTCCAAATCACCCAATTACATTACTGTAGGTAGCTGTTCCCTGTTGCCTGACTCCTGCCATTACTCCTGATTAGTGGCCATGAATCACTCATGTTTAGTAAACATCATCAATACCATTGATTTGTCTTAGTTTAAGTCAAACAGTTCACAATGCATGACAGATTACAGATTCAACATGCCATAATCCGTTAGAGGCCAGGTCAATATTAATTTGATTAGCAATACTATTCACTCAAAAGCGTGTGATTAGTTCGGCAACAGCCTGCAACTAGGCCCCTCTGCCCCTGGTTATAATCCATTGTCTGCTTTGGCTCTGCGCATCAATACCTGCTGACCACTGACTGATGAAGCATTGGTGGACATTGATTAGCTGTCAGTCATAGTGCCAGTACAGCTGTCACTGAACTGCGATCAGGACCACGTTTCCATTCGTTCCCATGATTCCTTCCAGTTCTCCCTCTCTTCCGGGGCAGAATAACGGAGGACATTACCTCAGCATCTGTTGCCTGAGGCCTTACCATCAGCTAATCTGCCTGACTGCATCCACTGTGGTGCCATTACTTGTAATAGCAAAACAATCAGCCTTTATGGCCCTCCACGACAATATAATTTAGGACGCATGTAATTTAATTCTTAGGGGATTGGCTTCACACATTAAGTCTTTGTCTGCAGCATCCCCCAATGTACAGGCTCCAACAAAAATATGGAAATGGCGGTGCGATAATCAAAATAACTAGGCTCAGTGGAGCTAGTGATAGTACAGATTGAATGGATGACCTAGGATGACTGGACTCCTGCTTTGCTGCTCACTGTTTTACTGCTGAGGATGGCTGGCTGCTTCATCACAGTATGAATATAATAGTTGGAGAAATCGGCTTGTTTATTTGACTGTAGCACATTTACCCTCATGGTATTTCCTAAGGATTTTTTGTTTGACATACGTTTGATGTATTTGATGTTTTATATGGGTTGGCCGATATGTTACGATATATATATATATATATATATATATATATATATATATATATATATATATATATATATAGTATTTTATTGGCCATCATATCAAACAAAATACCGATAATTGGGAAAATTATGAATATCGGATCCAATAACTGGCAATAATATTAATGGTTTAAGAGCTCTAGGGAAAAACTTAGTTAGCTTTATTCTAGATTAGTGTAGTTGGCACAACAGTTGAGGAAGATCATAGAAGAGCCCTATCCTGTCTTAAAACAGTGATGAACCAAACTCTTTTAGAAACACTGACTCATATTCTATTTTTGCAAAGTCAAATTCCACAGCTTCTAAGTCAACATTTGAATGAAACATTTATTAATTTAATGTTAGCTTTAATGTTAGGCAAAAAAAATTATACTAATGAAAAAACGAATGGTAGATTTAGGCACGGTTGTTTGGTTATGGTTATGATTACACAAGACTAGTTGGCCTTCAAAATCCTGTTAACAGTCAGTGAAATACCAAAAGACAAGCATTTATTTAAAAACTGAAATGCCTACAGTCTATAGAGAGATGCTATAGATGATATCTACTGTATGAGCTTTTACAGTATGTGTGTATACTTTTACTGGTGGAGCTCCTTTAGCATTAATGCAAACAGTAAATAATAGTCTCTGTTTGACAAATGTTTCGGTGTACTCTCGGCCCCCCTGAGCAGTTGTTGATCCATTGAGGCAGCTTGGTAAGATGATGATTTAAGACCCTATTACAGAAGGGACTGAGAGTTATGTACAGAGTAATGTACAGGTTTATGAGGGCATCCTGGTATAAATCACGGCAGCTGCATACACTATAATGCCACCTGTAGTACATAAAAATCAAAAAGGTTTCTGGCTAAGCACACCACAGCAATGTAGCGTTGAAAGGTGCCATGATGTATGGTACACAACACGGAGGCAGTCTGTAAGAAACAGACACTACAACCTCTGCCTCTGTCAGTCTTATGGAGCTTGATCCCCACCACGCAGCACCAATATCCATATATATTCTGGCATGGACGGAGAGGGGTTCAGATGAAATTGCCTTCCAATGTGTACTTTTCCTTAATGCCTCGCGTTGGGAGGCAGCGGGCTGTAAAACGGCTAGCTTTAATGTCGATTTTCATATGCAGCCGTGAAGAGAGGGGGATTTAAGAGGCTGTGATTATACTGTTTGAATGGGTTCAGGAATGCTTAACCGTTTTATGTATCGACAGCCTAATGCTCTGTGCTCAGTCTCTGTTCACTCGGCTCCTACAGCGGTTGTCTCAGCAGCAGTCCGCTACGCAGTGTCCTGTGTGTGGGAAACAGGAAGGGGGTACTCTGGTGAAATAGTCAGAGACCAGGGGGTCTGTTGAGCTTTGAGTTTTGTTTAAGAAGTGTCCAAAACCAGACTATTTCCTCTATGACTGTCGCACTCATACTCAAATCAGAATCATTAGCAAAGGATTGAGTCTGAATCTGATACTGAACCGCAACGACCACTGGGTTTTTGTCTTCGCTCTCTGTTTTGAAAGCTGCGTGTCACCATTAACCCATAGTTTTGCAGAGACTGAGGGAATGTCACTTTTTCGTTATACTCAAAATATAAACTACTGTTGTCATTTCTAGTTGGTTAACCGAAGACAGATGCCACATTCTTGATCTTGACACATCTAACTACAGTGCTTTGTTGTGAGTCTGGCCCAGTTACTAGAGTTGTTACTAAATGTTCCCTATTGAAGTGCTACCTTTGAGCAAACAGCTGTCGGACCCTAGTTCTATATTGTTGGTCCAGCGTTGCTGTCACGGTGGTGTTTTGTTTTCGTTGTTGTCTTTATGGATCTCAGGAACATTATCTCTGAGAGCCTGCTGAGCCAGTGAGGCAGAGCAGAGCACAGAGGGCCTACGATTCAGCACGAAGAGAGCCCAGCTTTATAGCTCCTATTACGGACATGGTTAGCTCAATCCATCTTCAATGCCAGCTAATGATTGCTACCATACATCCCGCGTAGTGTCCTCTGTTTAAAGACGGGGACACAGAAGAAGTGGAAGCTCATTCATCTTCCTGTGCTGGACCAACAGAGCTCTGACAACTGTCAGAGTGGCTATTCTTCTGCCCACAATTGCATTAAATAAAGCCCTGAAATGGAACTTATCTGCAATAATTTTACGCCTGTACTAGCTAGGTTAACTCAACCCAACGTTTTACTATCGGGGCTGAGCAGCTACTGGGGTGAAAGAAATGAAGCCCTGACGTGACATGAAATGAAATGTGGTTTGGGTCGGCAAATTTGTCATTTCTTTTAGATTATTTCAAGTACGTGGGGTTGAGTTAATGTTGCTGGCCTGTACACTTCGCCCTGTTTGTAACTTACACTTAGAAATGTAGAAGCACACTGAAAGCCATTAGGGATTGCAAACATGCCACAATCTATTTGCAGAATGTAGTTTTAAACTGTAATTAATTGTAGCAGCCGGAGTGGACTTTTTTGACTGATGAAAACATCCCAGCTTGACCCAATTACAACCCATTCTTCATACACAACATTTACTGTGTGCATGTCTGCATGTCTGTGTATATGTTTTAAGTCTAACTATACTCATGGGGACCAAAGACCTTTTGCCGGTCCCCATGAGGCAAAAGTCAATTTCTGGCTCAGGATTTTGGTTTAGGGTCAAATTTACAATACATTCTTTTGTTAGAATTGAGGTTTCTTTAAGGGCCAGGCATTGTTGGTTAAGATTAGGGTTAAGTTTAGGCATTACACCTAGGTAACGTTTAGGCATAAATGTTACTTTATTGAGGATAAGGTTAAGGTTAGGATTAGGGTTAGGTTAAGGTTAGGATTAGGGTATGGGTTAGGTTTAGGGTTAAGATTAGGGCAAGGGAGCATGCAATTTCTATTTTCTGGTCCCCATGAGGTTAGCTGTACAAACTTGTGTGTGTGTGTGTGTGTGTGTGTGTGTGTGTGTGTGTGTGTGTGGGTGTATGTCTCTAAACTGTCCATTGGTGTGATACATGCAGTGCATTTCAAGTTAGATAATGGCACTATGCTAACTACAGTTTCCACATTGAACGACCATTTTGATTCATTTTTCCCCGTGAAAGAATATGGAACCAGTCACCACTGATCCACCCTTATTTCTCCACCCTCCATCCCTACTCACCCTCTAGCGTTCGTGCTGAGCTGTGCCTTCCCCAAGCAGCCAGCCAACGGGGAGGTCTCCGTGACCCACCTCCATGCCGGTGGAGAGGCCTACTTCCAGTGTCTGACTGGCTACCAGCTGCAAGGCCCTACCATGCTCATCTGTCGCAACGCCACCACACCTTACTGGAGTGGCAAGGAGCCCAGATGCCTGGGTAGGTAACACTGCTTCCATCCAGCCAAACTGACCCTTAGACCCCCACACGTGCACAGACACAGACGCACAAAGTTTCCACTTTGCCCTAGCTCATCACGCCGACGATCCATCCCGCCACTGACTGAGAATCAATGGGAATCTATAGTACCCCCTCAGAGGATGGTACAGAGGCTGACAACTGAGGAGAATAGCATTTCAGCTGAATGATTAAAGTAATTAAACTCTGTTTAAATGGACGGCCTGTTATTTGGCTTCCATAGCCCAGAGGTTAATTGGGGTTTATTGTGTGCTCTATAAGGTAGATGTATCAGGTGTCTGCCTTACTGCCGTGCAACTTTAATTCTCTCCCTCTAACCCCATCCCCTGATTTCCAGACTTTTTAAAGCCTCAGTGCCGTCTTTATAATTGTATTTTTAAATCATTTCTAATGAGGTTTAATTAATCACTTAGTGTCAATTTCATGAAACTAACAAACGTATTTTCACCATTTATTTACCTGAGCCACTTAGGCCTTTGAAATACTCTCATTCTGATCATGGAAGGATATTTACATACACAGCTTTGATACACATTAGTGTCTTGACGAGGATGTCCTGTGAGGTAGAGGTCTGTGTGGAACAGGCTTTTTGGTGCGTCTCCCTACTACATGCCTGCATACAGCTGTAGAAATTGTGAAGTGCGATGCATTCGTATGATTTCATAAGTTGTAACAGTCATGATTTCATTACATTCTGGTTGGAATATTCATATTATGATAAAAGATCTCCAGTCTCGTGTGAACATAAACTCGAAGCATCTCAGACTAACAGTCACCCCTCCAGCCAGACACAAGTGTTACGATGTAACCAGTGCCGGCTCAAGCTTTTTGGGGGCCCTAAGCAAAATTAGATTTGGGATCCCCTCTTCCTTGTTGTTCGGGGCTCCCTGGCGGTACTGCTTATATTTCTTATGCATAGAACCGGCCCTGGATGTAACTCTGACATTATTGTGTGCTTGCCCGCCTGCCTCCACACAAGTTAAAACACTTAGGCTCTAGGCGAAATTTCTATCAGTCAGATCTGCACGCTGTTAATAATATTTGTATTTGTTTTACTAAAGACTCATAAGTGCCTCCCTGTATAGTGGTGGTAGAAGCCTCCCTGTATAGTGGTGGTAGATGCCTCCCTGTATAGTGGTGGTAGATGCCTCCCTGTATAGTGGTGGTAGATGCCTCCCTGTATAGTGGTGGTAGAAGCCTCCTTGTATAGTGGTGGTAGAAGCCTCCCTGTATAGTGGTGTTAGATGCCTCCCTGTATAGTGGTGGTAGAAGCCTCCCTGTATAGTGGTGGTAGATGCCTCCCTGTATAGTGGTGGTAGAAGCCTCCTTGTATAGTGGTGGTAGAAGCCTCCCTGAATAGTGGTGATAAAAGCTACTTTGATTTGAATGCACGGACACACTTAACAGACACAATATCGTGTTTTCCATCAAAAATGGGGCAGCTCTGACATTCAGCATATTTTTATGCTACCTAAAAATAGATATTGAGATATGAGGTCAGTGTTTTTACTTGGTATCTGATCTATAGACTAGGTTATGCATCTAAAAATTGACAACCCAATACAACACAGAGTGGTCTTATTTCAATTACAAAGACATTAATAACACAATGACACCAGCAACACAAAGTGTTACCCATGTCCCCGAACTCCACTCACATGCTTCCCTCTGGAGTTCAATCTGATAAATGCCTTTTGGTGGTAATCTCCGTTAGTCTAACATCCTCATTAAGATCCAAGGTTTTTCTTGGTACTGAGAGGCCGGGTCACTTAGGGACATAGATTAAGTCTAGTCTATAG
Source organism: Esox niger (assembly GCA_016801105.1). Lineage (NCBI taxonomy): Eukaryota > Metazoa > Chordata > Actinopteri > Esociformes > Esocidae > Esox > Esox niger. Next base: position 10,967 of record JACXGJ010006396.1, on the reverse strand, counting down.
ATTAAGCCTAGTCTAAATAAATCAAGCTCAATGAAGAATCTCCATTGGAATGTATTTTAAGTCCTGGACTAGTCTTAGTCTATGTCCGCAAAACCGAAACTTACTCTCTGATTACAAGTACGGGAACGACAGGGAGCAGCGCTATTACATGTGGCTAAACATGTCCGTTTGGTCCAGGCTTGTGGCTAACACTACAGTAATTAGGAGTGGGCTGTATGACTAATTTTCACCTGCTCTGGAATAGCACCATCTCTTCAGCCAGCCCCACTCTCAGTCCCTGCAGCTGTTCTGCGCTGATACAGTTCTGCTGCGTTGCTTGCCTCACTAGCCCATTACACACAGACACACCGGCAGTCAGATATTCAGTCTGTCCTCGGTGAGGCTGCTATTCGCCAAAGAATCAAACAGCTCTGAAAAGTCTCACTCTCTGCAGGAAAATACATTTTCTTCCACCAAATGAGGTCTAATTTTGTATTATTAGCCAAGAGCAGAAAACTGACATTGATGTGAAAATAAGATGTTCTAAACAGGGACATTGTGTGGTTTTAAGTCTGACTTCATACTGTGTCCCATCCTTCCTCTTCTCAAATCCATCCTCCATTCAGCTTCTTGTGGTGGGATGATTAAAAATGCCACGTTGGGCCGTATCGTCTCTCCTGGTTTCCCGGGTAACTACAGCAACAACTTGACGTGCCACTGGGTCCTGGAGGCCCCTGAAGGCCACCGGCTTCATGTTCACTTTGAGAAAGTTGCATTGGCTGAGGACGATGACAGGTAGAGTATACAGCTGGAAGGAAACAAACTCAGACAAATTACTCCAAATGTTGCTTAGCTGCTTAGCTAGCGTCAGCCCAAAACAACAGTATGGTGTAGTGGAAGTGGGTGGCGACAGACCATTCCTTGAGTCTCTGAAATACTATGCAACTGTGTGGTCTAAACATTTGGGAATGGACAAAAAGATTAAATTGTGCTCTAACTCGAAAAATCTTCGGAATTGTCAACCAACTCAGAATTCAGATACTTTGCTGAATAAGTCCTTAAATAAATCTTATGTCCTGCATCAGCAACATTAAGTATTGGTGCAGACTAGTTCTGGCTCAGACACTTACAGTGGGTGGCCTCCAGTTTGTAGTTTTGTCTAAAACTAAGGCAAAGGAAATAGTTTGACCCGAGCAGCCTGATGGTAAGAAGTATCTGGATTTTCAACAGTAATGTAATTTTTTATTTAAATGAAGTATATTTAATATAAGACTTTGAAGATGACGGTTGGTACGGTCTGGTAGGACTCCAGGCGTCTATTTCATTTGTTGCTAATTAGTTGCCATTTGGACTAGATATGACAGGTTTTACCTCAGGCTGTCAGAATGTGATGCAACAAAGGAAAACAACAACTAACTTAATGCCATATATCGCTAAAGGACATGCCTGCTAAGGCAATGCAACTATATCCCATATGTGAGTGACTGGAAGACTAACTTTAAAGGATTGTGGGATGAAACAGAAACAGCTTTACTGTATGGGATTTCAAATAATTAACTGGATTCCCTCATGCAAATAAATTGAGGGACTACTGAAGCCACTCAGTTGCAGGGTGCTAAAATGTAATTTTTGTCTCAAGGCTATCGTAACCACGGACATTTAGTGAAGTTGCCTTCTGCCAAGTTGTGTGGAATGTTATCACAGGGTTACAGCCACTGACCACTGAGCACCACTTCAGAACCATTCGTCACTCCCTAGGGTTTCTCATTCCTCAATGACACGTCAATGTGGCCCATTTCCCCTTTGTGTTGTACTATATTTTGTGGTTTAGGTTCCTTATAAAGAACGGCAACAACATCGACTCCCCTCCAGTGTATGACTCCTATGAGGTGGAGTACCTGCCCAACGAGGGTGTGGTGAGCACAGGCCGTCACCTCTTTGTAGAGTTCACCACAGATGGGACGGTCACCTCCACAGGAGCTGCCATCAGATATGAAGGTATTTCAGGGTCAACAGAATGCTAGCATTGCACCGTTGCTAATGAAGGTCAAAGTGAGGATTAGAATAACGGTAACCAAGAATATATGTTTTCTTTCTTTGTTGCAGCGTTCGCAAAAGGAACCTGCTACGGGCCCTTTGTGAAGTACGGCAACTTCAGCAGCAGCGACGCGGCTTACGGTGTGGGTGCAGTGGTGGAGTTTGCCTGTGACCCAGGTTACACTCTGGAGCAAGGCTCAGTGATCATCGAGTGTATGGACACAGAGAACCCCCAGTGGAACGAGACGGAGCCGGCCTGCAGGGGTGAGTGCAGATCTCGTTCCAAAATCAGGCCATAGGTTTTCATCAGCTCATGTCTGGATAATTCACTATCAGCAACTGAACTAGAAACCCCTGCAACAATAAACCCGGCTACCCCAGTCTCCCAGGGCCTGGGTTGGAGGCCAGCAGTGGAGATAGCAACTAGCTTGCCGAATTTAGGGCATGTTTATTCATGCGCTCCAGAATAGTTTGGATTTTTTTCACCCAGCAACATTAGATTTCTTCTATCCCGAAACACTGTTTTTAAACCTTTCACGGTGTTGACTTTCTGAGCGCTCCGGCGTCTTGCCTGGTCTAAAGCTGGGATCATCAACAGAGCAATGACCTCTTTCATTTAAATAACACGGACTGCTGGCAGCTGTAACCACCAAAGCTGCTTACCTCGGATCCTCAATGACTTTTCAATAATGCCTTCCAGCCTGTGTTTCCGGCGCAGGTTTCAGAAGTGTCCCATAGAACAGGTATTCCCCTAGGCGACGCACAATGCCATGTGGCCATCAAGGCCTTGCTTTATACTGTCACCACCGACTCTCTGTTTCACCGTGTTTTTCTTATTCTGTTCATGTTTGTTTCTCTGTCTTTCTGTCTTCACTGACCTCACAATCTGATACATTTTATCCACTTCCTCCCCGCACAGCCCCACGCCACGCTGCCCATAATTTTACAGCTCTTCAGCAAATGAAAGGATTCAATTTCTGCTGTTCAGGGTCAGAGGCACAGCACTGCACAGTATTTGTCAGCGTTGGCAGTTTTTATGGGTTATAGCCCACACCTTCTGCTCTTGACTTGTCAAGGAGCATGGAAAGTCATTATGAATGGTTTTCTTTTAAGCACTGATGCTCTTTCATGGCCGCATACTATTTCCCCATGTGAATTCAGGGCATTATCAGCAGTTCTAAAATGACCATCCGGATCAACCAGGCCCAGTTCCACGGGGTAACAAAATGGGGCATTGTCCCCTCGAGTAGAAAGTCGTGCCCCCTCAGTTTTGTCTCCCCATATACATAGCCGATCGTATATAAATGCAACCCGGTCCGTTTGTCGCGGTCGACACGTCACGATCAAGGCATTTTGGTCGGCTTTACATGCGTGTATACATTTCAAATGTTTTCATCTGGGTGGGGGGGGGGCTTGTGCAGCAATAAGACATGCCCCCTCATCATCATCTTCATCTGCTAATCCTTACCAGATGCCCGAACCACCTCAACTGGCTCCTTTCGATGCAAAGGAGCAGCGGCTCTACACTGAGTTCCTCACGGATGACTGAGCTCCTCACCCTCATTTATACAAAATGCCGCCTCCTTTATACAAAATGCACCCTCAGTCATGTGATCCTGGCGCCGGCCCTGAGACCAACAGAAAAAATAAATGTAATTTCATACCATTAGCAGAATTTCAATCACTGATCACTTGTTTTTGCTCTATGAAGAGAGGTTTAATGTGGGAAAGCTTAAATGCAGTTAGGTTTGGCGTTTAATACTTTGCGTTGTAACATGTTTGGGATTATCAGTGACCATAAATCATTTTTTGCCAGTACTTAGATTGGGGTTTCTGTTTTGTGTCCCAGCTGTATGTAGTGGAGAGATCACAGACTCAGCTGGCGTGGTCCTGTCTCCAAACTGGCCTGAAGCCTACGACAGGGGCCAGGACTGCATCTGGGGCATCCACGTGGAGGAAGACAAGAGGATCATGCTGGACATACAAGTGTAAGTGCCAGTTCGCCACTCCAACAGCAGTGATACAGAGGTCAAACCAACCAAAAGGCATTTCGGTCACAACTTGCTGGTCTCCCTAATAATCTTTATTCAAAGGTACTTTAGATATGTTTGATGTATACACAACAAAATAGCATATCCACACACACAAACACAGGTTAAAGGATTCAGCGAGGTCTTACAGAAAAATCTCAGAATGAGATTGTTTTACAGAAGGGACAGCATTGCTATTGAAGTTGTAGTCCAAAATGAAATCTGTGTTTTTGTCCAGTCCATTGAATATTCAGCACAGAATTTCAGTACTCTCTCTGACCAGATTAGACAGTAAGCCCCTGTGCTCGCTCTTTCCCTCGTTTGTCCTGGAGTTGGCTTTGAAAATTAATATGCTCTGGCAGTGAAACCATTCTAAGCCACTTACCCAGCCCTCTCAACAATGTTAATTCACCACTCAAGTACACGAACCCACACACACACACACACACACACACACACACAC
>JACXGJ010006395.1:5885-34665 GCA_016801105.1 Esox niger | reverse complement strand
GGCTTTGTAAGAAGCATTTCAAGTTCCTGGAGTGGCCTAGCCAGTCACCAGATCTCAACCCCATAGAAAATCTTTGGAGGGAGTTGAAAGTCCGTGTTGCCCAGCGACAGCCCCAAAACATCACTGCTCTAGAGGAGACCTGCATGGAGGAATGGGCCAAAATACCAGCAACAGTGTGTGAAAACCTTGTGAAGGCTTATAGAAAACGTTTGACCTCTGTCATTGCCAACAAAGGTTATATAACAAAGTATTGAGATTAACTTTTGTTATTGACCAAATATTTATTTTCCACCATAATTGTGATTTTCTGGATTTCTTTTCTCATTTTGTCTCTCATAGTTGAAGTGGGCCAATGATAAAAATTACAGGCCTCTCATCTTTTTAAGTGGGGGAACTTGCACAATTGGTGGCTTACGAAATCCTTTTTTCCCCCACTGTACACCAATCATTCATCATTGGGAAAATAAAATTAAGTTGCATAATTGTTCACCCAAAACTAAATTAGTTCAGGGGGAAAAGTCACACAAAAAGTCTCTGTCCCGCATACATACAAAATCTGTTAGGTTCCACAGGCAGGTATTGAAGTTCAATCGCATTTATAACTACAAAGTAATTTTTGAAAGTCTCATAAGGAAGAGCCGTGATTGATGGCTGGTAACAAATTGACATTGAGTATCTAAGTATAGTCAAGAGAAGTCATTGGGGATTTTAAAAAGGTAACAAAAAGGGAAATTTGCTCTGAGGGGAAAACCTGAAGATGGATCAAACACATTGTAGTGTCTCTCAAAATAATTGACCAAAACGAGTGGTTCTCAGCTGTTTCCTGTTACTTTATCACCAATTGAATGGTGCTAAGCCCAGTCTGTTCCTAAAGTAGCCTATTATGCTAATGTTACCAGTAAGCAAATAATATTGTGAGTCTTTTCAAGTGCCCTCTGGCCATGTATCCAGAGGGGTCCTAGTACCTCTGGTTGCAAACCACTCAACAGAGTAAAAAGAAAATAAATATGCAACCTCAACACAATGGCACTATAGTATACTATAGCCATGAACACCTTGGTAGAGCTAAGAAGACCGATTTAAGTGGTCCCAAAAGAGTTTCTAATTTGTCAGAGTGTTGAATACATATGTAATATAGGTATATTCTATGTTTTCTTCCACAATGATCTTACAGAATCATTTGTAATGACATTTGAAAACATAATGATTAAATCCATTTCAATCACATATTTAACTGCAACAAAATATGTGAAGATCAGAGGAAGAGGTGAATACTCATAAAACCCACTGTAGTTGAGAAGCACTCAAAATGATGCCTCTTGCATCTAATTATGTCATGCCACATGATAGAGAACTTCTAATTGGAAAGGCCATAAAGCAAACTCCAACTACAGTGTATCCTTCAATAATAATTTCAAATCCACCTTTTTAAATTAACTAACAACTGTTTGTTTGTTGGTACAATTAATCAAGGCCTGTTTGTCTGTCTGTCTTCAGAGAGCTATCCCACAAATGGAACCCCAAGCAGGTTATTGGACATTTGGTCCTGAAAAGGTAAAAATACTTTTGCAATTGAAATGCATACCATTGAAGGTCATATTCATATCTTTGTATAAACTGTACTGTAAATGAGAAGGGACTTTACATTTAGTAGACACAGTTATCAGTTTGGGTTGATTGTATCTTTATTCCGGTTTAATGTTTTGATCTTTTGACCAGTCATTCTGAATCTCTTTCTTTTTTAGTTTGACATATGTGGTTGCCATGCCATTTTACTCAGCTAGCCTCATTGAAACTGTGCAGGTCAGTGTCCATATGTATAATTTCTATGAATGATTATCTGTTTCTGGTCTGTTGGTATCTTGCACATCTAACACATTGTTGGTCTTACAACTATTCTTCATCGTTATCTCTTCAAGAAATCCCTTTCACTTTCTAACTGACTTTGGTGTGAGTTTCCCAGCCACTGTTTTCAGCATGAAGCTCATTGTCTATTGCAAACTAGGATCTTAATGTTTTTTATCTGACAAACCGTTTTCGAAGTATTAGAAGAAAATCACCCAAATTCTCCATTTAGTTAAAAGGTTTGGTCTTAGAAATGCAACCACCCCAGCAAACACCATTCTCAGCTGTTCTTAACAGCTCTGCAATTACCATGTCCTCCTGTAACTTTGCTGCCCACGTCCCACACTGTGTCCTGTTTCCCCAGAGCGAGATCATCCGGGACAACCCGGGCATCCTGGACTGCGTGAAGGAGGGCGTGGGCCGGGTTGTGGGCATGGGCATCCCCCACAGCAAGCGCCTGCTGCCCTTGTGGGGCCTGGTCCTGCCCACCGTCCTCCACGGGGTCCTCCACTACGTGGTGAGCTCCACCGTCCAGAAGCTGGTGCTCTTCCTCCTGCGCCGGAGGGGCCCAGCAAAGCAGCCGGCGGACGGCTCGGAGACAGTCCAGACCATGCTGGACGCCTACTTCCCGGAGCTGGCAGCCAGTTTCGTGGCCAGCCTGTGTGCCGACGTCCTCCTCTACCCACTGGAGACGGTGATGCATCGGCTGCACATCCAGGGCACGCGCACCATCATCGACAACACGGACCTGGGCTTCGAGGTCCTGCCCATCAACACGCAGTACGAAGGCATCAGGGACTGTGTCAACGTGATCCGGCGAGAGGAGGGAACCCTGGGGTTCTACAAAGGCTTCGGCTCCATCGTGGTGCAGTATTCGCTACACGCGGCCGTGCTACAGATCACCAAAGTCATCTACAACACCTTGCTGCAAAACGCTTAAGGGAAAGACTTATCGGTGTGTTCCTGAGGAGAGACAAATTCGACTGGCGTCTCTGCCTTTTTCCAAACCGGCATCTTTTCGAGCGAGTCGGGTTGTGCGCATTCCAGAAAATGTCATCTTTTCCAAGAAATACCAAAAAATAACTGTCATTTGTTCTGGCCCAAAGCATATTTCAAATGTTTATCAAGATTGGTATCCCTCACGGAACTGTCAGCACTGTGTCACGAAGCACTGAATTATGTTTAATAATGCATGGTATCAATAAATATTCCCAATTGTCAGAGATCTTTCATCTTTCAAACTCATCCTGGCATCCTTTATGCAAAGGGTCAGTTGGTCTTCTCTGCGAATCATGTTGACACATATTATTCTGTTGTCTTTGTTTCTAATCTAACTGTAAAAATGGCAAATTGTTTCTTTAGATTTTCTGTTAGCGCTAGTAGAGGATGGATTTTGCTAATTTCTTTGGAATTGTATGTACAGAATGTCTTTAAATTATTTGCTTTTACTGTGATAATGTTGCATGTATTTAGGTATGAATCAAGTTATTCACATTTTGTCATCTAGAGTGCATTGTGAATTAACAAAACATTTAAGAGCAATTAAAATATGTAGTACTCAAGCAGAAATATAAACAGAAAAAAGTGTAATTTATGCAGGTGATTGTACAGGTGATTTTAGTGATTTAACTTTTTGTAAATGTTTCTGGACTTCACAGAGCTAGGGAGATGTTTAAGATTATTTGTATATCACTGAAAATAAATGTCAGACTTTTGTTCGTTATTTTATTTGCAATCTGAACAATGACGTATCCAAGGCCCAAAAATAACAAAAACTTTCCCAAATGCAGAGAAAAACCTACCAGCATTCAGATATTATATCTTGAAATCATGTTGAATGTATGTCTGAATTATCCTGGACTGTGATTACTGCCATAGGGGCTCAGCAGTGAGCAGGATGGAGTCAATGGGGCTCTCTGCAGAGAGGAGAACAAGATCTGAGTCTAAGAAAAAGCTCAAATCAGGAACTGTCTGTAAATAACATTTGAAGCTGGGCTTTACCATAAACCTCTTGTTGGGAAATGCATTTGACAGCTCACTAATTACAAATCAAAGTCCCCTGCTCTTACTGTGGAACTGGCTCTACCCCCCCCCAAAAGACATCCAGTTTTACTGTAAAGTTCACCTTAAAAGGCCTCTTGATCCCCTGATGACCCCTCCCATCTTATTTTCCATTATCATACCTTATATGTCAGTGGTGGGGTCTTCCTAGGTCTTAGGCCCATACCCAACTCTGTTTCATTGAGTTGCCAACTGTCTGGATGGTGCAAGTTAAAACAGCCATACCGTGTGTCTGAACGTTAGCTTGAATCTACACTTGATCAAGGCGCTTCATCCACTATTCAAGCAGTCCTTTGCTTCCCTTAGGATTTCTCTGGCGGCCCCATCCCGTGAGGTTGACTACAGTGGCATGGGCCTTCAGCGTCTCGATAACATTATATACGGTGGAAACGGGGACTTCGTGGTCTTTGGAAATCTGTTGATGTTGTCCCAAATTTCACTGGACCTCCCTGGTCCAGAACATGCATTGGACTCTGCGTTCAGGCATCTAAGCTCACAATGCGGAGTGGAAACGTGGAAAATTGTGTTGTGCACAATAATGCATCATCCTATCTGCAAATATCTCAGTGATCGCATCACTATAACCCCCTGTCGACCTCCACCCACAGTCAGATTTTTCAGCATTGTTTAACCGTTCGTCCTCTTCTATAATCCCCACACGTCTCGGTTGGAGACTCCCCGGCCCAAAGAGGGTGAAATGGAGGATCGGAAGTTTTACAGTGACAATGTCAGTACATAAATATAGAGGAATAAAAGAAACATTTAGCCTGGGCAGTGGGAGGAGCCTCTGTGTCACAGAGGAAAGCAGTCTAGGTGGAGTGTCTTGAAGCCCAACTGGTTAGGATTGTGGGGATGGTCCTGAGACAGTTGGGCTTGTTGATTGGAGACCGCTTTCATGTTTTTGGATAGAAATGACAATAGGCATGTATTCACTCTCGCCATCCTAATGTCATTGGGGACAAAGCCTATAGTCTGTGATGGTTTGAGAAGGGAAGGGAGGAATGGGGGGTAAGTAGAAAGGAAGAGCTGCTAGCGGTAGAGTGATCCTGTTCTGTGAGTCAATTTTTCCCGGGGAGTAGGAGGCGAGGAGACCGGCCTTGAGGAAACAGGACAATGAGAGTCATAAGATGTGATTGTAGCTGTGATTGTAGGAGAGATAAAAGGATCAAAGGAGCAATGATGACAGACCAGGCAGGGAGTTGCAGTGAGGTCAGTTGACTGACAGCATCTAGTGAAGATCAAACACATTTCTTAGTGAGTGAGAGGGGACTGAGAAAGGGCCAGAAAGTTATATCTGGATAGATAGAAATCAGACTGATCTGGGGAGGTTGCGGTATCGTTGAGATTTAACTGTTGAGCGATCATCAGGAAATAAGCATGTCGAGGTGTCAACTTATTAAGTGCTTCCATTTACCGGTTTACTCTCTCTCTCTCTCTCTCTCTCTCTCTCTCTCTCTCTCTCTCTCTCTCTCTCTCTCTCTCTCTATATATATATGTTTTCCTGATGCACAAAAACGTAACATAACACAAAAAGAGTCACATTTACACACTTATACAGTGGGGGAAAAAAGTATTTAGTCTGCCACCAATTATGCAAGTTCTCCCACTTAAAAAGATGAGGTCTGTAATTTTCATCATAGGTACACTTCAACTATGAGAGACAAAATGAGAAAAAAAATCCAGAGAATCACATTGTAGGATTTTTTATGAATTTATTGGTAAAGTATGGTGGAAAATAAGTATCTGGTCAATAACAAAAGTTAATCTCAATACTTTTTTATATACCCTTTGTTGGGAATGACAGAGGTCAAACGTTTTCTGTAAGTCTTCACAAGGATTTCACACACTGTTATACTGGTATTTTGGCCCATTCCTCCGTGCAGATCTCCTCTAGAGCAAGGATGTCGCTGGGCAACACGGACTTTCAACTCCCTCCAAAGATTTTCTATGGGGTTGAGATCTGGTGACTGGCTAGGCCACTCCAGGACCTTGAAATGCTTCTTACGAAACCTCTCCTTCGTTGCCCGGGCGATGTGTTTGGGATCATTGTCATGCTGAAAGACCCAGCCACGTTACATCTTCAATGGCCTTGCTGATGGAAGGAGGTTTTCACTCAAAATCCCACGATACATGGCCCCATTCATTCTTTCCTTTACACGGATCTGGTCCCTTTGCTGAAAAACAGCCCCAAAGCATGATGTTTCTACCCCCATGCTTCACAGTACGTATGGTGTTCTTTGGATGCAACTCAGCATTCTTTCTCCTCCAAACACGACGAAAGTTCTGTTTTGGTTTCATCTGACATTCTCCCAATCCTCTTCTGGATCATCCAAATGCTCTCTAGCAAACCTCAGACGGGCCTGGACATGTACTGGCTTAAGCAAGGGGACACGTCTGGCACTGCAGGATTTGAGTCCCTGGTGGCGTAGTGTGTTACTGATGGTAGCCTTTGTTTCTTTGGTCCCAGCTCTCTGCAGGTCATTCACTAGGTCCACCTGTGTGGTACTGGGATTTTTGCTCACCGTTCTTGTGATCATTTTGACCCCACAGGGTGAGATCTTGCGTGGAGCTCCGGATCGAGGAAGATATCAGTGGTCTTGTATGTCTTCCATTTTCTTATAATTGCTCCCACAGTTGATTTCTTCACACCAAGCTGCTTACCTATTGCAGATTCAGTCTTCCCAGCCTGGTGCAGGTCTTCAATTTTGTTTCTGGTGTCCTTTGACAGCTCTTTGGTCTTGGCCATAGTGGAGTTTGGAGTGTGACTGTTTGAGGTTGTGGACAGGTGTCTTTTATACTGATAACAAGTTCAAACAGGTGCCATTAATACAGGTAACAAGTGGAGGAAAGAGAAGCCTCTTAAAGAAGAAGTTACAGGTCTGTGAGAGCCAGAAAGCTTGCTTGTTGAATTTACTAATACATTTATTAAAAATCCCACAATGTGATTCTCTGGATTTTCTTTTCTCATTTTGTCTCCCATAGTTGAAGTGTACCTATGATGAAAATTACAGGCCTCTCTCATATTTTAAGTGGGAGACCTTGCACAATTGGTGGCTGACTAAATACTTTTTTCCCCCACTATAAAGAGACACACTGGGTCATCATTACTGTCTCAACACAAACAGTTCCAGCTGGTTTGCTAAATATATGGAATTTGAAATTATTGCTAATTCTCTTACTTGGTTTGTTTTACTCAGTTGGTATATTCTCATTTACTGGAGTCAAATGTAGATAACTTTTGTTACTCAAGTACAATACATGGGTACTTCCTTGAGTCCATCTCTGGAGAGGTACAAGGCTCTAGATACCAAGGGAGTAACCTGCAGATACCCTTCAGGCATCAGAATAACAGGTGACCAAAAGAGACGCTCTCACCAGTGGATGCTATTTATGTGAGAGAGAACACTACTTGCTGCTATGATGGTCAAGTGTCTGCTCAGTACAAAATATGCCCATATACACCAGACAGATAACTATCAATTAGATAAGTTGTGACTAAGCTCAAAAGAGGTATACCCTCAAATGTCAGCCGCGATCGCAGCCTGGGCACTGCATTTTTGTGAATTATCTCATTCATTTGATCAGTTTGCATGATAAAATTGGACTGATTTCAATAAGAGGCTCGGCATGCAGCCACAGAATTCTCCTCTTGAATCACTACATGCTGTGGAGTAGACACTGCACCCTGATGAGTAGATGTGATTATTCGGAGATTCCATGAAATATGGTGAGTGGGATGTCCTATTTATTTGATGCTTTGCTAGATAAATTGACCAGTATTTTGTAATTCATACAACTGTGATTCACAATGACTCAGAGTTTATAAAATACATTCAGAATTCCCTTTTTAGAGGTTACAGGTCAAATGAAGAGTATAAAACATGTCAGTTCACCTAAAGTTTCAAATGTATCAAATTAGCCCAAAGATGCACAAGGCACATTTGATTGGTAAATAATTATATTTATTATGAATTAATGCTGTTAACTATTGCAATTCTTACAGTCAATTGATTAATTATCTAATTTAACGCATGTTGGCTTTAATTGCTTTCCTGGCTTCAATTGGATATTGTTGTTTTATTAGTGTGTGTGTTGAATTTAATTATTGCAGGTTATGTCATACTGGCTGCTGCTATATACATTGTTGAGGGCAATATGGAATGTCTCCAAAACATGCAGCAGGTGGCACATAATATAATCTGGCCAGAACATAACTTCGAGGTAATTCAACATATTTAAACACTTGTGTCTTTGATTGTATTATTTCTTTGATATTGCGTGCTGCATATTGACCCTGAGGATTCACACAACACTACAATCTTTCACAGAGAAATTTGACTATGTGTTACAAATTTAAAGTGAAGCCCACGGTAAGCCCTTAAAACACTCTCTGACTTAATTGAGACAAAATGTTTTTCTTTTTTATTTATTTACACCAACTCATGAGCCCTTTATCTCATCTCTGCAGGCATTCACTCCGCCTGAGTGCATTTTAGAACGGTCTCCGTGCTCTACTGATGATACTGCAGTTAAGGAGAAATTAAGGGAAATAGTGTGTAGAATGGGATACCCTTCAAAAGTAAGTATTTAGAGCGTCTACTCCATAATTACCCTAATTGTTGCTATTTCTACAATATAAAATAATAGTAAGGTGTTTGCTGTCAGATTTGGTTCTGCTAATATCAAATGTACAACATTTCCTAATGTATGACTATATAATACAAGTTGTGTTGTGATTGTGTATTTTATTTTCACAGGTATCTAAGTGTAAGCATAAGAAGGAAAAAATGCCAGGACTGTGCCTACTCATCCAATGCTGGAACAATTTTATGACTACAAACTTAATGCAGAGTAAATAAGCCTGAAATTAAGTCTGAATTATTGTTTTGATGTTGTTATTATAGAAACTGTTGTTGTTGTAAAATAACTTACGCTCAGCCTTCTGCTTTTGTCTGTGTGATTACAAATTTTCTGATATAAAATTGTTCTTTATTTCTATCTTTTTAAACATATTACTTTTGTATTTATTTTTTTGTCTTATTTATATTTTAAACAATAAACTTGTGATTGATAAAATACACACTGTTTTGATTTTTCAACACCCAAAAATGTAAGTATACTTTATTATTTCAGAACTTTTTCAGACTGCTTACAAGTAACAGTGAGAATTGGGTCATCAGAGATGTAGCCCATGTGTAAGCCATAACTGAATAATTTTAATTGTTTTCACATTTTAGATGTCCTATATTACTTGTCTTTACATTTCAATCATTCCACAAAAAAAAAATTATGTAAGCCAAAGTAGAGAACATCTGACAAGACCAATGCTCTCAATTTCCTCTGTCGGATATTCGCTGCCAGCAAGCCTCCCTGAATTTGTTGGCCACCAGTGTTAACTCCTAATATCCTTTCTATATTAACGTTGCCGAACGCGCACAAACTCCATTACGTTAACACAGAGTCAACAAACAAACATCTAAATCATCATCGTCGTAGTACCGTTTAACAGCACGTTAGGCAATCACAGTTTGTCAACCCTGACTTTCCTAGATAACCCTGATTTAAATATTTGTAGGTTGAACTCCCTTCGCAGTATACCCCTCAGGAACAAAAATCATTGGGAAATGAGAATACATCTCGCCTATCGAACACATTTTAGTGAAACACAAGTTATTTTCACGGACTGAAAACATTGAAGAATAGTTGGAACGCTTTCCTTTTGTTTCAATTTTCTTATTTTGTTAGGGTATCTAGAATATATTAGAAAAATTGCGTGTTGTCTATCACAATCTAAAACATGCCGACCTGTAGTAAAAAAGGAAGCGTTATATTTTCTGGTTTCAGAGCATTGGGACTGTATTCGAATCACCTTTCACACGTGGTACGGTACCATAAGAAACACCGAGAATTCTACGTTGTGACAGCGGTGGGAAACTGTTTCCACACGTACAATGTAAGTGTTTATGGTGTTATGAAATGAGAAATATACCTATTTAAATCACATGTTTTATCGAAATGATATCAGTGTAGCATTTTCATGAATAGAATACAGCACATTATTGTTTACTCAGTTGAATACGGATGTACGCATGCTGGAACGAACGCGCATTCTAAACTCCTACGTATTTGGATTGCACGATACAGTTTTCAAAATATATTCACAGATGCTAAATATTCACATACGGTACTCTGTTTCACGTGTTTTTTTGCATTCTAATGTATTTTTCAGGTAAATAAACCTTTAGGCCTGTTTTGATACAGTCATGTCGGAGTTTCGAAACCTAAGAGTCTTAAGTGTTTGGGTCATGCTGTATAATTTTTAACACAGGTGGTCGGTTTGACCTATCCTGCGTAAACAAACAGTAACTTGGAATTAGGCAGGTGGGTACAAAAGCCGTACTAATATTAATGTTTTTAGTAATTTAACTTATAACCACGTTTCCAAAAATGTATGGGACTCTGTGTAAAATGCAATTAAAAACATAATGCAATGATATATCCCTATTTCTTATTGAAAGTAGTACTTAGATAAAAATATCAAATGTTGAAACTGAGAAATGTTAGTGTTTTTGTTAAAATACATGCCCTTTTTTAATTTGAGCGACATATTTATGAAAAGTTCAGACAGGGACATGTTTACCACTGTGTTGCATCATCTTTTAACAACACTCTGTAAGCATTTGGGAACTGTAAAGAATAATTGCTGTAGTTTTGAAAGTGAAATGTTTCTCAATCTTGCTCCATACAGGATTTCACCTCAACAGTTCTGGGTCTCTTGTTGTATTTTTCGTTTCATATTGCATCAAATGTTTTCAGTAGGAGACAGGTCTGGTCTGCAGGTAGGCCAGTTTAGCACCCATTCTCTTTTTTTTTTACTACAGAGCCATGCTGTTGTAATGCATGGAGAATGTGGTTTGGCATTGTCTTGCTAAAAAAGACCTCTGGGTAGCAGCCTACATTGCCCCAAAACCTATATATATTGTTCAGTATTCATGGTGCCTACCCAGAAGTGCAAGTCACCCATGCCATCTGCACTAATGCACTCCTATATCATTACGGATCCTGGCGTTTGAACTGTGCACTGATAACAAGCCGCATGGTCCCTCTCCTCTTTAGTCCAGCGGATACAGTGTCCATGATTCCCCTCAAATAATCTCACATTTGGATTTGTCAGTTCACAGGACAGTTTTCCACTTCATCTCAGTCCATCTTAAATGAGTTTGTGCCCAGAGAAGCCGGCGGCGGTTCTGAATCTTGTTTATATATGTTTTTTTCCTTTGAGTGGTAGAATTTTACCTTGCATTAGTGGATGCAGCAACGTACTGTGTTCACAGACAGTGGTTTTCAGAAGTGTTCCTGAGACCATGCAGTGAATTTCGCTACAGAATTGTGTGTGCTTTTAAGCAGTGCCGCCTGAGGGCCCGAAGATCACGGCCACTCAACATTGTTCTTTGGCCTCGTCCCTTGCACACAGAGATTTTTCAGGATTCTCTGAAACTTTTAATTATATTATGTACCATATATGAAATCCCAAACTCTTTGCCATTTTACACTGCGAAACGTTATTTCTTAAGTTGTTGCACAATTTGCCTGAGCAGTCTTTCACAGACTGGTAAACACCTCCACATCCTCAGTTTTGACAGACCCATCCTCTCTGAATTGCTCTTTGAATACCCAGAAGTGTTAGTGTCCTGTTGCCAGTTGAACTTATTAGTAATTTTCATTTCCAGTCTTTTTGTCTCTGTCTGTTGCATTCATTTTTTTTTTTTTACATTTTACCCAGCGTCCCCACATTATTGAAAACAGAGTTGCATTTTGTTTCTCATTTGTTGCTGTTATGAAAGTTATGTTCCATATGTTTTCCGAAATGTAATGAATTGGAGGCACATTTGTTTATTGTGGCTTATGCCACAATGTATAGTGCAATTAGGATTAATTAATTGACCAACACCAGATATAAATTACAAATTATGCCTCTTCCAATCTCTTCACTTGTTACCTGTGATTTTTAGAATACATTTTATAATTCTGCTATATGTTTATAAATCACTACATGTATTGTGCACCACAATACATGTTGGACATGCTTTGAAGTGATGTACCACAGGTTGCATCTGGCACTGGCCTTTTAACTGTCCCAAAACCGCTGAGGCCTAAGAGCGATGGAGAGGCAGCTTTTTGCTTTATGCCCCCAGGCTTTTGAATAGCCTGCCAAAGAACCTGAGTGTTTGAGAGTAGATCATTTGTGAAATCGTAACACGTCTTTTGATTTTGGTGAGATTTATTCTAATGTGATGGTCATTTATCAAATGCACCGAATAACACAGCATCATCCTGTACAAGGACGTGTATTCGATGAAGAGGCACATCTACCCTTGGTGATGTTTGTCAGGGGTCTTGCATAACACTTGCTTCTCTAAAGATCTGGAACACCAGGTGTGGTGTTCCAGCCCCGCCCTCCTGAGCTCACCTGGTGAGGAGTGAAACTCTGAGCAATCTGGAATGTATCTAAATGTATGATATTGTGGACATTTTATCTGTAGTGTTTGGGTTTTGCCTTTTCCACATAAAGGGCAGAATAGGCTGATATGCTTTATTGTGCTGTACGGGTTATGGATCAAACTTCAAAAGAACATTGTAGAAATGATTGTCCTAGTTGCATGTTTGACATCCACTGACGGCAACGCTCCGTCCATTCGATAATTTTGCATTGATTAAGTGGGACAGTTCCTGTCCTTTGTGTTCATTATATTTGCCAAAGAAAAGTCATGCTAAGGACTATTTGGGGGAGTGTTTTAGATATGTTTGATTTTAGGATAAATACCATGTCTCCAAAAAGTTTTTTTAGTTTGTCTTCATTAAAGAGACTTCCTGACACATTGTGTTGTAGTCATATTTAGGAGTTGGGCATCATTAACCGGGCCTCCCAACACGTGTTGTTGTTGTTGTCATTTAGGAGTCAATCGTTAACAGAAGCTCTTAGCATGCCTTTTGTGTTATAGTGTGCCTTATGGTTAACTTAGTAGACCTTTAGTCTAGTTGGGTGGACAGACTTCTGCTGGTATGTTACTATGTTTTATTTTGTAACTTTATTACTTGATTGGAATACATTGTATTACTTAGAAATATAGATTACTACAGCACTCCTTGTTCATCTTCACCTGCAAGCTCGTTAGGCTAATGATAATCGCGCACACACACGTGTAAGATGAAGTGGCCAGACTTGACAACCCTTATTTCTCGGTCTCTGAACAGTCTAGGTTGGTCCCAGGGACACATGCCATTGTGGGGATCCCTAAGTTCTGGGTCTAGGTTGGTCCCAGGGACAAATGCCTTTGTGGGCGTCCCTAAGTTCTGGGTCTAGGTTGGTCCCAGGGACACATGCCATTGTAGGCATCCCTGAATTCTGGCTCAAGGTTGGTCATAGGAACACATGCCATTGTGGGCCTCCCTGGGTTTTGGGTTTCTGACTCATCATGATGGATCCAGTGCCACATGTCATTCTCAGCTTAGCCTCTAGGTGAAAGTAGTAGCCAACCTTTACTAAGGACTTCCAACTAAAGGTAATTTACAATCACATTTATTTACTAATAATATGGAGTCAGATTATATATACTCTTTTGTCACTAAGGATACGTTCCCTTGCACTAATTTCCCTAGCTGTCCCCCAGTAACCGTGAGTGTGTACCCTACACGCACAATTACTAGGCAAGTGAAGATTCTGAGTGTATAATTATTTCAATGCACATTTTCCAAATGCAAACCATACAAACTTGAATGCTCATTGGATTTCATTATTTTCTGGTAAAATGTATTGGAGTAATGAGGGGGGGGGTGGCAACAGGGAATAACACCGTTTATCAAGGTGTGCATAATTATTAGGCAGCTTCATGACCTCAAGTAAAATGGGCAATAAGAGATTTTACTGATACTGAAAAGTCAAAAATTGTAAAATGCTTTTCAGACAGATGCAATACTCTTGAAATAGCTAAACTATTGAGGCGTGACCACTGGTCAATCAAAGGTATTGTTGCGAATAGTCAACTGGGGTGAAAAACACGCCCATTAACTGTAAAAGACTTAAAGAATTAAATGTAAAGCAACCAGGAAGCCCTTATCCTCCATTGCCATCATATTCCAGAACGGCAACTTGCCTGGAGTGTCCAGAAGCACAAGGTGTCAAGTGCTCAGAGACATGGCCAAGGTCAAGAAGGCTGAAACACGAAAACCACTGAATAAGATTTGAAATGTACTGTATAGATTGGGCAGAGATATTCCCTGAAGACAGATTTTTCCAAGGTTTTATGGCCAGATGAAATGAGTGACTCTTGATGGACCCGATGAAAGGGCCTGTGGCTGGATCACTAATGGATAGACGGCACCACTTCAGTCAGGCGCCAGCCAGGTGGAGGAAGGGTACTGGTATGGGCCGCTATCATTAAGGATTAGTTTGTTGGACCTTTTCAGGTTGAAGACAGGCTATTCAACTCCCAAACCTACTGCCAGTTTCTGGAATATACTTTCTTCAAACAGTGGTACAGGAAGACATCCTCAGCATTCAAGAAGGCCATGGTCTTCATCCAGGACAGTGCACCATCACATGCATCCAAGGACTCCACTGCTTGGCTAGACAGCAAGGGCCTCAAAGATGCCTGAATAATGACATGGCCCCCTTCCTCTCCCGATTTAAATACTATTGAGAATTTGTTGGTCCTCCTCAAACGTGAGATTTACAGTCAGGGAAGACAATACCTCTTTGAACAGCATTTGGAAGGCTGTTGTTGCTGCTTCAGAGAAAGTTGATTGTGAACAGATCAAGAAACTGATAGACTTCATGGATGGAAGGCTCATGGCAGTTATTGAAAAGAAGGGGGGCTGTATTGGTCACTGAATATTTTAGAAAGGACAACAATTAAAATAATTGTCATTTTGTGCTACTTATTTGTTCCACTTTAGAAATTGAGAATAAACATTTGACTTGGGTTAACATTTATTTCTATAATTCTGCATACCATTTGTTGCCTAATACTTCTGCATTCTTATGTATTCTTCTGAGTTCTACTTTGTCATTTTAATTATGTATGTCTATTTTAATTTTGCAGGTCAAGAAACTTGGAATTGTTGCTGTCAGTAAGTAGTACTTCATATATTTGTCTTGGTAGTGAAATGTAATTAAATGTCCCAAATTTGAACTAGGCCCCTTTGAGAATATTATTGTGTTTAGATGTTGCTATAAAAAGTGATTATTATTATTGATTAGCCAATTGTCCTGACTGTGGTGTTGATGGTTAATAATACAGTAATTAATAATAAAATAATGATATACCATAAAACAAGTGGATACAATTGTTGAATATTCATGTGACAGGGTCTTATATACAGTTTTCTATCACCTATTCCAAATGAGTCTACACACCAACTAGACTTCACCCTTTTCGATACTGTTAAAGGTACTCCGACCTGGTCACCAAGTGTCACATCAATCATAAATTATGTATTGCGTGTACCTGATATGACATCAGACAAATGAGGATTGTGGACCAAACTACTCAAACTAAAAACCCAATGTGTATCTTCTAAAACTGACATCTCCAGTGATACATTTGGATGATGCAAAGCATTGTGTAAACCCTCCATACTGGTAATGTTTTTTCGACTGGGCATCGCTGTCATCCAGTCAAGCGTCAGTTCAGCTTTGTTGCAGTTTCACACGTAACTGTAGATACATGTATTTTGTAATCTTTTATTAAGGTAATGCACTTCCGGAGGACATATCATACTTAGCGGCTGACCGCATGCTGGTATATGTGGCTCATGGGAAAAAGGTTACCGCATTTGCCAAAAACAAAGAGGTATAGTAGCAATTTTGTTTCTCGTGATGATTGTTGTAGAGAGAATTCTTTAATTTAAAGGTATTTTCACTATTTCACAACTTACTCGATGTGCTTGTTTAAACGTGAGCATGTGTTTGAATATGCCGCTGACCTGGTTTACTTCTGCTTATTTGTACTAAAGCCTTTTAAAATGTGAAACAATGTGCTGCACAAAACAACGCATTTGAGGATTCCCAAATTATGCTTTTCTCAAAATTCTCTTGATTTTGAGTGAAAATTTGACTTTTTCCACTTTTAAGCTGAATAATAGACTGAGATTATAAGGAGAGGAACTGATAGTGCAGAAACATTTGGTCAGTTGGCCAATGAATATGCTCTGCTTTGTTCTTTATTTGTTCTTTGTTAAATCAATATATTTTGTGATGTGAAGCCAAGTAACCAACTGATAAACAGATTACATCAAAATCATTGTCACTTATAGTGCGTGGTGTGGGCCACCATTCACAAATAGTGGTAAAAAGGATGTCCATATCTTTTCAACCATTACTTTATTTGCTTAATGTCTAGACAGTTATAAAGCTGTGTTTCTATTCAAATGGAATGTGCTAACTACCAGTTGAGAGGTTGTCAATACCATGTGACTGTACTCACAGCGGTGATGACTTCAACCAATAAGTCATGTTGATTCTTGTGACTTAGATTCTAGTTAACTGATGTTGCTTTTATACAGGTGATTCACACATACACTGGTCATGGAGCTGATGTTCACCTCCTGCTGCCTTTTGGGGATCACATCATATCTGTGGACAGGGACAATGTTGTCATTGTCTGGGATGTGGAGTCAGAGGGTTGGTATTATGAAAGCACTGTTATAAGAATGATGTTTAATTTGTTCTGTGCAATTGAACCTTGTGTGCAATTGTTTCAGTTGAATTGAATGTTTATCTAATGATAGTTCCAGAACTTTTTGTGAAGAGCATTGTGAAGAGCATTCCATGTTTTGTTTTGTTTTGTTTCATGCTTGTCTCATACAGAGGAGTACCTCCAGATAACATTTGACAGAGTTTCATTTGAAGTGTCTGCTGTAATGCATCCCAGCACCTATCTGAATAAGATACTGTTTGGGAGTTGCCAAGGAGGCCTGCAGCTCTGGAATGTGAAGTCCAAGTACGGTCATTCTTGTAGTTTAAAATATCTGGCTATTGGTTGATTATTATGACCAGTAGTGTTACATGTCTATATTAATTATCCCGGATTTGTTTTTGTCTGTTATATAGTTTGGTCTTATTTTGTAGTGATTCTGTCTAGGCCTAAACATAAAGTGTGTTCCTTTCTGTTAGCAAACTCCTGTACACCTTCTCCGGATGGGCGTCTGGAGTTACAGTCCTTCAGCAGGTTGGTGAAGATAGAATTCTGTTAGACTTGGATATGTGTTTTTTTTCCCCTTCTAAGTTGTAACAGAGGGAAGGCTTTTTGTTTTGGGGAACATATTGAACTCTTCATGTCCTGTGTAGAAAGGCCATTGTACTTCTATGTTAACGCTCAGGCAGGTGGCCATCAGAGTAGGGTAGAGCCAGGGATGCTGTGGTTGCACTAGAATTTGGTGCTGCTGCTGAGATCCAGTGTGTCACTACTGAGTCTTCTACTGAGATCCAGTGTGTCAGGTTTTCCAGTTTAGACATTTATCAAACACTCAGACTAAGCCATAGTGACTCATTACTGATTGCATCATTTTAATAACTGTAGGACTTTACATTAGGGCATTATCATATCTCTACATCAATTGATACTGGATACTGCGGTTTTGCTGCGATTACGTATTGCCATCATACTACTCTCTCACTATATGTCTACTGCAGATGGATGAGTGAGCCATGAGAAAGTTCATTTTGGGTTGGCCCACCAATATGCTCTTCCCTCAGACCCCGGCTGTGGATGTTGTCGGCGTAGGCCTTTCATCGGGTCAGATAGTCATCCACAACATCAAGTTTGATGAATCACTGATGAAGTTCCAGCAAGATTGGGGCCCGGTCACTTCTTTGACTTTCAGAACAGGTGACGTCACTCAATTTACATAGCTTGTTTATTACTTTACGGTTTAGGCACAGATAGGACAAGTAGGGACAGAAACATGCTCCGCTTAACCTTTCCCCACTCAACAACCCCTTTCGGTTGTTACCATTGTATGGTACCGTCATCTTACAAGCAGTGTAAAATGCACTGTCCAGCACTGCCATTATTCATCACTGCATGAGGTAATGTCAGTTTCTTTGGCAACGACTATGCTTGGGTAAAATGTTTGATTGTGAATGCTCTTAGTTACAACAAGCATGAGCAATTTAAAGAATATGCCTGACAGTTCCTAGTTTAACTGTATTTTCTGTCATTATAGAAGTGCTTTTACAACAGCTGTGACCGTCTTACTCATGAGGTTAATAAATTAGAAATTAATGTGCTGCTGTCTGGCCTAGCACAGGAAATGTATAGGAAACCTCAACAACATAAGTGTCTTAAACTAAGGGTGTATCCAAAAGGGGAAGTTGTGTTTGTTCATTTTGGGAGTTCTACCAAATTGGAAGGCTTCCTCCAGGTTAGGGCTATTTTTAATGGGCTATGGTGGGTTTAGGTACACAAGTTTTCTTTTTTTTAAATGCATTTGATTTTTTTTTTTTTTGTGGGTTCATTGGTTTACTGGCAATGATATGGTCATCTCACATAGCAGACCAGATACGTCCTGACGTCACGGAGATGAGTAACATTGGAAATGTGATTAGGGTGTGTAGTATGTACTATCCCCAAAGTCATTATGTATGCAATATAGTCTAAAAATATACAGTTTGTATATTTAAGTCACTAACAATATGAATGGGAAGACTGTAGATCTGCGCAAGATACATAGCCAAGTACAGCTGAAGGAAGTTGACAGGTGGAGATAAAAAAATATGGTATGAAGGCAAGGATGGAGGAAAAAACAATGCAACAAGGATTTATATATACAGCTCTGATGCCTTTTCAATGCAGGTCAGAATAACAAGAAGATTGTATAACAGTTACAATAGACATTATTGACTGTGATTAATTGTAAAGCTTGGTAGGTGATTTCACATTTTTTATGTAATTCCTAGATCTTCCCGTGAATATGCTCAGACATGATGAAAAGAGAAGGATATGCTCTGTATGCTAGAAGAATTGTAACAAACTGTAACAACACTATAGACTGGATGCACTTAAATCCGCTCAAATGTCTACTAGTCCTGGACAGGGGAGAATGGGGATATTAACACCAGGGTAAATACCTACATGTGTTAGAAACATTAAAAAGTAACATGATAATATAAAAATATATTTTGGTCGATATTAGGGAGGACATTGTACCGTGCGTTAGCTGCTCAAGTGGTCATGGACAACCGGGCAGATTTAACCCTATAACTGGTTTTCAAGTGTCTAGCCAGATATTATAAAAGTATATCACAGAGGGGTGCCTGGTGGTGTGTAGGGTGGTGCACGGGCTACAGCAACAGAAGACCTCCCCACATTCCACTCCTGTAAGCTAAGAACTGGACATCGGGCTACAGTGAAGTCATCCTTGAACGGGATGATGGGATTGTCTTATGAATCATCTGTTCTGCTGCAACATGCACAGTTCTGTGTAAACCACATGAATCCATCCTGCCTTGTGTCCAAGGTAAAGGCTGCCTGTAATGAGGTAACACTGTGGGGAATTTTAATGCCACTTGCACTTCATTTGAATACCACAGTGTACTTTATCATTTTTGCTGACCATATGTGTCCTCTTTTGGACACAGCCTACCCTTATTCAAGAGGATGCTTCCAGCTGGACTATGTCAGAAAGCATGCATTGTCTCAAGATGCTTCCACAAACATGAGATGGACCTCAATTCAACCCATCAATGACCTGCACAGTCCTCAGATCTCATCCTGTGGAATACTTTTAGGATGAAGTTGGACGGGATGTTTGCAGCACGAATGTGGGGCTGACAAATCTGAAAGCATTGTGATGCTTTTGGGGCTGTGTGACCCAAAGTCCCTGTAGAATGTTTCCAGCACCATGTGGAATCTATGCTGTAAAAAGTTCAGGATGTTCTGGAGGTTAAAGTGGGTCCTACCTGATACCGGATGGGTATACCTAATAGAATGGCCACTGCGTGTAGATCGACCCAAATTGTGTTTTTCTGCTGCAGAAATGTATCTTTATCAAAGCAACAACCATGTTCTTAAGTCTTCAATGTGACTGTCTCCTAGATGGCCATCCAGTAATGGCAGCTGGTAGTCCTGTTGGACATATCGGGCTGTGGGACCTGGAGGAGAAGAAGCTTGTGTGTCAGATGAGAGAAGCCCACAACACTGCTATCGCCGGCCTGACGTTCCTCCATAGCGAACCACTTCTCATCACCAACGGGGCGGATAACGCTATTCGAGTAAGTCTTACTTTATTTGCCTCCTTCCAAAGAATACTGGCATAACATTCCTGAAAGCCATTGGTCTTTTCAATAACCGGACTTATCACTGCAATACACAGGATTTACGCTATCTGGAAATCTTGTAGCACATTCTGAAAACAGGACTGCTGACTGTTTGATTTGGTATTGTTACAGGTTTGTATAACTATTATTTTGGTTGTATTTTCTTTTTTGGTTTGTTTCTTGTTATGAGTACAAGGGAGTGGCAACCTATGAATGTGACGCTACCCCTACTAATCCATTATCCTTCCTTCAGCACTTCGTTCTGGTAGAACCTTAAACGGAGGTCCTATTTTGAAAAGGAGCGAGGGAGTGTTTGTCGAAGAGTGAGAGTATTTTTGACAAACGGGGGTTCGATCATTCACTACCACATTCAAAGCTGTTGTGCTGTGTTGTGAATTCGGTATTTCAGCTATCTATTGATTTTTTTTGGATAGACAAGCTGTTTTTGTATACACTTTGGGACAAATCCTGTACCTCGTCACCCTACAAGGACTATTTCTCATCATTATGACCACTGACAGGTGAAGTAAATAACACTGATTATCTCTGTATCATGGCACCTTTCAGTGGGTGGGATGTATTAGGCAGCAAGTGAACATTCTGTCCTCAAAGTTGATTTGCTAGAAGCAGGAAAAATGGGCAACCAGAAGGATCTGAGTGACTTTGGCCTGGGCAAAATTGTGATGGCTTGACAACTGAATCAGAGCATCTCCAAACCTGCAACCCTTCTAGAGTGTTCCTGGTCTGCAGTGGTCAGTACCCATCAAAAGTGGCCCAAGGAAGGAAAAGTGGTGAACTGGCGGCAAGGTAATGGGCGGCCAAGGCTCATTGATGCTCGCGGGGAGCGAAATGCTGAAAATGTTAATGCTGGTACGGACAGAAAGGTGTCGGAAAACACAGTGCATGGCAGTTTGTTGCGTATGGGGCTGCGTAGCTGCAGACCAGTCAGGGTGCCCATGCTTGGCCTCCAAATTCCCCAGATCTCAATCTAATTGAGCATCTCTGGGATGTGCTGGACAAAAGTCTTATCCATGAAGGCCACTCCTCGAAACATACAGAACTTCAAGGATCTGCTGCTAACGTCTTGGTGCAGGATACCTCAGCCCACTTCAGAGGTCTAGTGGAGTCCATGGCTCAACCTGTCCGGGCTGTTTCGGCGACAAATGGGGACCTACACAATATTAGGCAGGTGCTCATACTGTTATGGCTGATCAGTGTATGTGCACCCTTATATTAAACTTGTCGACAACCTTAACCGGGTAGTCTGTAGCCGCCTGACATGAAGCAACAGGCCAACGACAGAGCTAACCAAGGCGTGTTAAGAAGTCTCCATTCTTTGTTTGGTGTGCCTCCCTCTGTTATAGTGCTCGGTTGATTTGGGGTCATTTCCAGTTTTGGTTGTGTGCGCTCAAACTTTGCTATTTTTCATCTCTTCATTACAGCTTGTTTTCACAAGTTCTGTTGGACGCTGTAAACGTATGGTGAACGGGTCATAACAGTATTCAACTGTAGATTGTTGAATCATTCCAATCCCTACTCCTCAGGTGTGGATCTTTGACACGGCTGGCGGAGGAGGCCGGTTACTTAGGAGTCGATTAGGACACAGCGCCCCACCCAGCCAGGTCCGGCACCATGGCCTGAATGGACAACACATTCTCAGTGCCGGTACGCATTACTTTTTGTAATATCTAGGGTTGTGTGATATGTGCTGCTGAATATCTGTCTTCTTTAAGCTTTAGTTTTAGCTGATTTGGAAGTAATTGTGGCTAAGCAAGCAATGTGACAAAATGTACACTGTTAGTTTGACGAATAAAGCACTTCTGAGATTCTAGTAAATTTACATTATTCTCTACTTTTTCTCTTTGTTAAGGTCAAGATGGTACTCTGCAGGCATTCTCTACTGTTCATGAGAAATTCAACAGGAGTTTGGGACATGGTAGGATTTATTAGATACTTTGTGGAAAAGGGGCTGTGATGAAAAACAGCACATTGATTATAATGGTTTACTAGCATACGTGTTAATTTCTTGTATTTTTCATTAATATAAACAATTTGGTAAACTAGGTTCCATCAACAAAAAGAAATCCAAAAAGAAAAGCTTGAGGTATGAACAACTAAAGCTCCCTGCCATCACCACTTTTGCCTCAGGTATGTTTAACAAAAAAATAATAATAATAATACTGTATTGAGGGAAGAAATCTCTTGTGTCATATGAAAACAAAAGCTTTCAATATTGAAAGATGCCAAACTTGTGTTTTTCTGTGGAACGTTTGAACGTGAGTGATGTCAGTGTTGTTTTGGGTGCTTTTCTTTGATTCTGTGATGTAGAGAGTGCCCGACAGGATGATTGGGACAGTATAGTTGCATGCCACCGGGGATTCCTCATGACCACCACCTGGAACTACCAGAAGGGCAGCATGGGAGCACACAAGCTGGAACCTGAACGCTTTAACAAGAACCGCGCTCTTAACGTACACGCTACGGTAGCTACAAACAGTACTGTTGATGTACAACTTGTGCAAAATAAGCCCTAAATATTTTATTACATCTGACCAATGAGAAACCTACTTTTTTATTTTGCAAGAAACCAAAACCCCAGTTGTTTAAACCTGTATTAATTTTTCCACTCAGGCTGTTGATATCACGTCATGTGGTAACTTCGTAGTGGTAGGAATCTCATCAGGACACATTGACCTTTACAACATGCAGTCTGGAATGCATAGAGGTCAATACGGGGAGGGCCGAGGTAAGGCTTCCCATTAAGACTATCACATGAATAGCTAACAAATTTTGTGACAGATTGTAGTGCATTTGTCCCTTCTCTGATCCCATAGCACACGAAGGGGCGGTACGTGGCTTGTCTGTAGATGGGCTGAACCAACTGACCATTAGTGCCGGAGCTGACAATCTGGTCAAGATGTGGAAGTTTAAATCCAGGGAGCTTGTCCACTCTGTTGACCTGGCCTTGCCACCCGCCATTACACACCTGCACAGGGACAGGTAATTGCCTGGAAACATCTCTCGGGAGAAAATAACTTGTACTTCACATTTACCAACTTTCACTAAAATGTTGATGTTAGGTGGTTAACTAACCTCAATCATTTCCTTATTGTGAGATGATATGTATGCACTGTTATGTCCAAAAACACCCCGAAGAGGGTATACAGTTATTTCCTTTTTGTGTTTTATATAAAGATATAAAACTCAGTTGATAACATTAAAACTTTTTCAAAAAAATTACCCAATGTTGGTTTTTGCCTCTGATAAATGAATAGACATACAAAAATGTACACAATAAAATGACATATGCCTCGTGTCGCCCCATTATTTTGTGTGGAATTGCTGTGCCTCATGGGATTCCACTTTGCTTATGAACCTCACATCATTGCAGACTCCTTGCTATTGGCCACTGGTGGGTCTCATCTGGTCAACTGCCTGTTACAAGGCTGATTTTAATAGTAGAGGGATTCAGTTGGTTAATGAGAGTAGGCAGTTATTCCAATATAGGTGTCTTCTGTGAAATCTTCAAATTGGTGCTCTTGTGCTGACTCATTTAAACTGAGCATGTAAAAGGTCAAGAGGCTCAGGGCAAAGAATGGTAACTTATCTGTTCAAAATCGCTTACCCATAGCCCTGCCAAACTCTTTGTTTTCTCATAGTATTTCTTGTGTTTCAGTTTTTTTTCTGTTCCATGTCATTTTGTACTGCATATTTGGGTCCCTGAAAAGCACTATATAAATATAATGTATTATTATTTATTATGAGTTGCATATAAAACTTAAACATGCTGTGACTAATCAGACAAAATGTATGATTTAATGAAAAATACTGCATGTAGATTTCAAAAGCAATTTGGCTGTTACATTTTCTTTTGGATAAAGTTAGCTGAAGTTTGTTGCTATATAAATAAGCTGCAATTGGTTACACTTATGTTCATTGACTACTTTCAAGGAACTACTATACATTTATTTTATTGTGTGTATAAAATGCTAGCAGAATAGCGTCTGATTTAAGTATTTTCTGCCCTGTTAAAGTGGTATGCTGGCGATTGCTCTGGACGACTTCACACTCAATGTTCTGGACATGGAGACCAAGAGGATAGTCCGCAAGTTCTCTGGCCACAGAGGTCAGGTGAATGACATGGTGAGTCATCTCTCCTCTCCTTCTGTTTGGTTTTGACAGTTACTTAATTATTGACCTGATTCCACTGTTCCACTGTCATCTCATTAATAATAAGAATAATACATTTTATATAATGGCGCCTTTCTCTGCACTCAAGGACGCTGTACAGGGTATACATACATAAGACATTTTAAAAACAGCATAAAAGAAAACAAAACTGAAAAAGGCAGAGCGATAGACATTTAAGTGGAGTAGGCAGTTTTAAACAGATGTGTTTTGAGTTGTGATTTGAAATGGGGATATTAATCGATGTTTCTACGTTGGGGTGGTAATGAGTTCCAGAGAAGGGGAGCAGAGTGGCTGAATGCTCTGCTCCCCATGGTGGTGAGGTGGGTGGAGGGGACAGAGAGGTGTACGGAGGATGAGGATCAAGCGGCTGAATGCTCTGCTCCCCATGGTGGTGAGGTGGGTGGAGGGTACAGAGAGGTGTATGGAGGATGAGGATCTGAGGGAGGGGGAGGGAGTGGGACGCTGGAGGAGGTCAGACAAATATGGGGGGGCGAGGCTGTGGATGGCCTTGAATGCAAACAGGAGGACTTTGAGTTGGACACGGAACTGGACCGGGAGCCTGTGGAGCTGTTGGAGGACAGGAGTGATGTGATGGATGGAGGGGGTTCGAGTTATGATGCAGGCGGCTGAATTCTGGACTAATTGAAGTTTATGGAGGGATTTGTGAGCTTGACGGAGGAGAGAGTTGCAGTAATCCAGATGGGAGGTGATGAGACTGTGGACAAGGATGGCGGCAGTGTGGGGGGTAAGGGAGGGCGGAGGCGATTGATGTTCCGTAGGTGGAAGTAGGCAGACTGGGTAATGTTTTTGATATGGGGTTGAAAGGATAGTGTGCTGTTATGGATGACACCCAGACTCTTAACCCTGGGGGAGACAGTGCAGTTATCATTAATGAGAAAAACTACTGGTTTTGGATAGAGTGGATTTGGTGCCAAAGAGGACAACCTCTGTTTTATTACTGTTTAATTTGGGGAAGTTTTGGGTAAGCCTGTTTTTTTTATTTCAGAGATGCTATCTGTAAGGGAGGTGGGTGGGAGAGTGGACAAGGGTTTGGTGGAGAGAGAGCAGGGTGTCATCTGCGTAACATTGCACTGTTGTCTGATGTTTCCACTCAGACGTTCAGCCCAGATGGCCGCTGGTTGATAACAGCCTCTATGGACTGTACCATCAGGACGTGGGACCTCCCGACGGGCTGGTAAGACCTCAAACCTTAAGTCTATTCAGTCCACTGTTAAGATCACACGTCATATTACTTTGTTATATTTGTGATGCTTGTCATTTCCTGTACTCGGTCACCAAAAGCTGAGATCCATGAGTTGACCTTTGTCCCACGCCACTAGTGACTGGCTGCATTTCTAATCAGAAATAGAGATTATCAATTAAATGTAATCTCTTTGTAATAGCATCCAGGAAACTTCCCCTATCAGGCTCTGGTATTTCTTTTTTTAAATGTGGTTGTTCTTTCTTTCTGTTTTTTTTTTTAGCCTGGTGGATTGCTTTCTGGTAGACTCCGCTGCAGTAAGTCTTACCATGTCGCCCACAGGAAATTTTCTGGCCTCCTCCCACGTGGATAATTTGGGAATATATTTATGGTAAGAGTCGGTACCGCATCGCGGTCATTAGGGAACCTAATCTGTTGATTTTAAAAGCATGAAGAAACGTTTACGTATCTGTGCTGTGAATCCCCCCCCCCCCCCACTTGATGTTTGATTGTCTGTCAGAGCGGTCATCTCTCTAAGTCACTCATTGAGAGCGTGGTAGATCGACACAGTGTTTGAGGTCACAAGGTCAGGCGCCTCTACCCCCGACTATACTGGTACACCCAACCTTGTTGAATACTGCAATTACACAATTAAATCAACGTTCTGTCACTTACCCTGTCATGCTTTTGAGATTACATACATTTTAAAACCCACCCACAACATGAGATTGACGAATCTGCTCGCAAACACACAAGTAGATTTCACCCAAAAAACACCTTTA
The DNA here is from genome assembly GCA_016801105.1 of Esox niger. Classification (NCBI taxonomy): domain Eukaryota; kingdom Metazoa; phylum Chordata; class Actinopteri; order Esociformes; family Esocidae; genus Esox; species Esox niger. The sequence goes on along the minus strand of JACXGJ010006395.1, from coordinate 8,267 downwards.
ACTAGACCTATTCATTATCGGATTCCAATTTCTCAGTGTTTAAGTGTTTTTATATAGAGTAAATCAATGCAGGTTCTGTCCACAATGCCTATAACTTTTGTGTTGAATAAATATACACTGAAGCAAAGGTTTTACCTACCTTTCAGAAGAAAGCATGTTAAAACATGTTTGGAGAGCATGTCATTTCTTCTAAAACTTTTACTAATGTACTGTATAGCTTATAAATGGAGCTCAGTAATTGACTCCCAATTTATGACATATGGTCAGTTTAATCTTTTAAACAGAATTTTGTGTGTTGCTGTTTTTTTAGTTTTTTTTTTTATGTACCGAATAACACAGCGCCATCCTGCACAATGAAATTCTTGTGACATGGCACCCAACATCTGTAGTAAAAATTAAGCTATATATATATATATATCACTGTTAAACTAGCAGCAATTTGTAAAGAGCATTATAAACGATCAGCAATTGGGTAGGAGCATTAGATGTAATAGATATGGTACTCTTGTCTCTTAAATCCAAAGGTCTTCAGTGAACAACAAAAGGAATTTGCCTTGCCGTTCCAATACTTTTGGAGAGGACTGTAATACCCATAACGTACCTAATACCCATAACGTACCTAATACCCATAACGTAAATAATATACATAATACCCATAAAGTGCATAATAACCATAACATATATAACGTACATAACGTGCATAACGTGCATAACGTGCATAACGTGCATAACGTGCATAATAACCATAACATGCATAATAACCATAACATGCATAATAACCATAACATGCATAATAACCATAACATGCATAATAACCATACGACGTATAATATACACAACGTACATAACATACATAATATACATAACATATATAATATACATAACATATATAATATACATAACATATATAATATACATAACGTGCATAACAAAGAAACTAGCAGTAACGTAAGAGGGCTAGTATTGGAAAATGCACAATATTGTGGGTAGAGATTGAATATTATAGATACATGACTGTTATGTGCTTATGAATGGCACATGAGGGAATATTCTATTGTACATTGAACATACCTGAAAAGACATCAGAGCATCTGGAATGTTCATGTGTGATAAGTATGCTCATTAATTCATGTTAATGGTTGAGGAGCCTTATGGCCTATGGGGGAAAAAACTGTTATTCCTGACTTCCGTGCTCAGTGAGTATCCCGTGCTCAGTGAGTATCCCGTGCTCAGTGAGTATCCCGTGCTCAGTGAGTATCCTGTGCTGTTGTGTGTTGACAGGTCCAACAACACCCTGTGCTGTATGGTGTCACTGCGCCCCCTGCCTGCAGATTACGAGCCCACGGTGATAATGCTGCCAGGAACCTGTCCCAGCCAAGGTAGCCACTGAACAGTACCCACGTTGCACTTACTGTATCCAGCACAGGAGGCCAGAAAGCCCCCACACCATCTGGACTGTCACAGTGGTATCAGCCAATTATTCAAGCATTGATAATAAACCCAGCAAGGCGGGCATAACTATGTCCTTCATTGTGTAGGCATCAACCTTTTCAATATTTACTAGATATTCATGGGGTAACAATAGTGTGCCTCAATGTGTACCAAGAAATCATGTTTAAACACAATGCTAGAAATAATGTCTCAAGAACCTATCCAATATAATAGTTTCAGTTTTTTTTTTACGGCTGAATAATTCGTTTTTTGTTAATCTGCAGTTGAAGAGGGAGAAGATAAAGATCTTGACTCTGAGATGATAGAGTACGAGTCTCCTGAGCAGCTGGACGAAGAGCTGGTCACCCTCTCTCTGCTGCCGGACTCTCGCTGGAAGAACCTTCTGCACCTGGACATCATCAAGGTGAGCATGAGAACCGGGCTGCAGATGACATGTTTAAATGGCTGTCTGAAATGTCGCCATACCACTACAGTGCTGATGTATTTTATTGTTCCGCTGGACTAAAGAGATTTGCCCTGTTAATGTGTAGAAACGGAACAAACCCAAGGAGCCCCCCAAGGTTCCCAAGGCTGCCCCCTTCTTCATGCCCACCATCCCAGGGCTAATTCCACAATTTGCCCCACCGGAAAACTCCAACCAGGAAGAACAGGTGAGAGGATGAATCACTCTAATGAACCAAACTGGAGGAGTAGCTACACTACATGTACATCACTTTTTTAACATTATGTAGAACATGAAATTTTGTGTTGCTTTTCGTCCTACCCCGCTCCTCTAATAACGGTGTGTTGCTTTTCGTCCTACCCCGCTCCTCTCATAACGGTGTGTTGCTTTTCGTCCTACCCCGCTCCTCTCATAACGGTGTGTTGCTTTTCGTCCTACCCCGCTCCTCTCATAACGGTGTGTTGCTTTTCGTCCTACCCCGCTCCTCT
>JACXGJ010006394.1:0-34567 GCA_016801105.1 Esox niger | reverse complement strand
GGACATTTCTAAGTGACCCCAAACTTTTGAAGAGTGGTGTACCTCACTCATTACAGCAGTCAAAAATCCTGGAAAATATCTATAACAACACAATCCCAAACCTTAGCCCTGACTTTAACCAGAAACTGATAAACATTGATCCTGTTTTAACCCTATTGCAAAAACATGATTTTATGCTTCCATAAAAGGGAATTGGAAAAAATTATTTTGGTAAAGTGTCCGTATTTGCAGAAAGGAGATTTCCACCTGGAGTGAAACTTCCACTTTGTTCTTGTGAAGCTGATCCCTGTTCTCATAAGTTTTAATGTCTCCAGACACCCAATCCATGTTCATCTGGTCAGCGGAAGCAGTCCCAACTCACTTAAACACAGACGCGGACTTGCCAACGTCAACACATTCACACACTCCCCTCACTCCTCTGCTCCCACACACTCCCTCCTTCCAAGACACAGGAGGAGTATACTAATTTCCACAGTGCAGATGGGACCAAGTTTTCCTAACAGTAGTGACAGGCCAACGGATGAGCGGGTGAGGGGAGGAGCGCGGTAATGGAGTGATGATGGCTCCTGCATAGCCAGAGAAAGCGTAGACAATAGCCGTTGGGATAAAAAGCGAGCTACTCATGGACTCGGGGAACTCACTCGCTCACTAATTGTGTCTTATGACTAATTGGTAAATTAGCGAAACCTATTTCAGGGCTCCTCGCCTAAAGCTTTGTGGGACACCCCCAGCTCATTACCTGATCTTAGTCTGGGCAGGAGAGGCTGTTGTGAAAAAATAAAGGAAATTATACAATTGGTCAGGTGAGGATGGCAATTAAGCATGTGCTTTACTTCACAAGCCAGAGGAAATGAACCCTTGTATAAGCATAATTTACCTCCAGCTCTCTAGTGCCTGTCTTTGAATCACCACTGATCCAGGGCCAAGATGAGTGGAGCATCGAAAGAAAGTGAGAGATGGAGAGAAAGAAGAGCTGTGTATGTGTGTGTGCGTGTGTTTGTGTGTTTGAGTGTGTGTGTTTTTGTGTGTGTGTATATATACACAATGACACTCACAGATGTGTGTGTTTGGTGTCGATGTAGTGTTTTTTTCAGTGTTCATAAATTATAAAAAATCATGTACATTCTGTTGTACATCCATATCTCTGCGCCAAAAGTGTGTTCAACCAGTGAAACCTGCTCGCTACCACACAGCGTAATGACTTCCCTGCCGTGTTTCTGCTCTTAAGAACCTTGTAAGCCAAATAATCTCCTCAAATACATCCTGCGAGGTTATGGAAGAAGACACATATGAGTAAGGACAGTATTAGTGATTACACGCTGTATTGGCCCTTTGCTCATATTTGCTAATTCTCCTAAAGAATTGTTTTAAGATGTGCACACCATGAATCATTTTCCAATTGATGTAGATGTACAATTTTAGTATAGTTTAACATCTATTTCAAACTACAGTAAAGTTGTACAAATTGACTGCTATAGGACAAACGTATGCATCCTAAAACATATGCTTAACTAATTATGATATTTTTAAGTGCATGTCCTATATCTGAGAGTTAGAAGATAGCTCAGGGACCCCTTTAGTTCTTCTTTTACACCCATTTTGGACAACATTGTCTTGCATTAGTGGTTTTCCATTTGCACTTTAGCCATTTTTACAGTAGCAGTATTAGGCTTTCCTTTAGATGGAAACCAAAGCTTGTTTGCCTCATACAGCAAAACAGCAGATTTTTGTATTCCAAAGTCTCTTGAATCTAACTGATGCATTTATCACTTTGTAGCTCCAATTGTTACGTCCAAATAATTCCTTTGACAAACTCGGAAAAAAAGTTGGCAACCTTTTAAACCAATTCATGTAGTGCCGGCTGAGAAAGTTCCAGCTAAAATCAAGACTATGGACTGTCCTGCTCGTTACCACACAGTGGACTGTCGGATGTTGGAATATGTGACTTGATTGTTAGTATTTGTCAGACCGTTCTGGTACCACGGATGTTTTGATGACCTTTGTACTTTCCAGAACATTCTACCCTGATCGAATGCAGCATTATTCAAGTCCGATTCAGTGCAATATATAAAGCATACTATCTTCGACCAACACACACAGAGCTATTTGTTAAAGAACGTGATGATGACACACTGTCTGGCAGACGTGAAAATGTACCTCTGAGGTTGGGTGTATTATATATTATAGAGGTTAATTGTGTGGTTCTATACTGTAGATAACAGTTTTTTTATGCTTTAGTGTGCCATAGATTAGCCTGTCACCTGACTTTACTATGACTACACAAAAAACTCTCCAAAACGGGAAAAATCGGGAAAAGTGGTTGAATCATTTTGGTTCTCCTCTTTACTTTCTATCTATAGCAAGTTTTCATTCGATCATCCTTGTTGCTCTCTCTCTTTCATGTCCTCCTCATCCACTTTCTTATCAAGACACAAAGCGCTCTTTCACAATTTTTCATCACATTTTCTCTCCTTCTGGTCTCCTTATCCCTCTGTTTCCCCTCCACCATTTGAAGTCCATCACCACAAGGAGACCATTGAACTCTGAAAAAACGTGCCCTTCCATCCAGCACCCAAACCCCCCAACACCCCTCCCCCCGCACACCCGACCCATTCCTCCCCAACCAATTTCCCAGCCAGTAAAACTAATATTGTTTTTAATCAGATGCAATTAAGGCTGCAAGTTAAGATCTCCTCGCAATTAAAACTCATTAGGTCCATAATATCATTAGAGTGTTGGGTAACTACTGCTCATCATGGAGCGACGTAGCGGCACATTCAGTGTGTGTAGGTGTTCTGTTGTTACCACTAGCAACACAGCTAGCCAATAAATGACCCCGTGAAGGGATGCGGGTACACAACTGCGGTCAAGACTGTGGTGAACTACAGTGAACCCTCTGTCCTCTCTTCCCCTTATACCCCTGCCCTTCCAAAACGATGTACCGACTACCAACAGCTGTCCAAGGTATTTATTTCACCTATGCATGCACAAGTGATTCACTTAACTACTGGGTTTCTAATTCTCTTTGTTTCCTGCAGTTGTTTTTGCACATTAAAGTGTAAATTTTTCAGCTCTTTGGCACATACTACAGTTCATCATAACTACCATTACCATCTGTGCAATTCTAGCCACAATCTATTGCTAGAGGACCATGTTGCTTATATTGTAGAGAACACTTTGAAGTTCATGCTCTCACATATTTGAATCATCGCTTAATATTAGTAACAATGGTAATACCCCAGAAAGGGAGGAAATAAGATAAACTATTCATACTGACATGCAGACCACATTTCATATGGAGTTATTGATGATGCTGGAGTTGACGTATTCTGAAGGAAAGTGTTTATTCAACTGAGCTGTCCATGGTTCTGAAAATTTCCCGTGTTTGTTCCTCAGGGAGGAAGACTGCATAAACAGTCCTCTTAATCCTGAATTAACTGAGTTACAACAAATCTGAAATGTTGCTTACCATGGAAAACACAATGGGAACAGGTTCATCTTATCATTCAGCATCAAAAAGCCATATTGACTTTTGATTACCTTTATGCATAACTGAAGGCATACAGTAGGTGGCTGTATTCTGTGTGTTAAAACAATTCCCCTGCCTACAGTAATTTGCATAACAGCATATTAGATCAACAGTGAGGAATGTCATGTGGGGAAATAGGGTGTTATGAAACACCACCTTTATCAGTACAGAGTCAAATAGTTTTGATAAGGTCTGTGGAATGTCTGAGTGTCTCAGCCAATATGGGATAATTACCAGAGGGCCTTGAGTTTCTCTCTTGCCTATTTGCCCATCGCTGTCAATCAACATGTTGTTTCAGTTCACTACTGTACTGCAGAGAGAAGGCACAAGTAAGGCCAGTGGGATAATTGAGAATAATTGAGCAAATTGAGAATTGGAGAAGTAGGCTTGATCGCCACTCACACTGGGGGCAGAAACTGTAGCATGCAGAAGAGAAGAAAAAGGTGAACAGAGAGAGGTGTCAGATCTTAATGATAATGAACAAAACAGCCTCTCATTTGTCATCTGCACCCCAGAGGAAATATCTCTCCACCTTATCTATATAATCTTCCCTGTCCTGCAGCGCATCTCCATGACATGTGCATGAAAAGGAAAGGCACCTCAGATGTCTACACCCTCAGCTATACTAGCTAACCTTTGGAGCCCTGACTGTATTCATGTGTTTATGTATGGTGTATATTGGCAGCGGAGTTGTTGAGCCTGCGTCTGTTCCTATATGATTTATTGAGTGTAGGTATCCACTACTGTGTATTTGCAATTGAATTATCATGCATTAGTATAGTCTACAAAAGTTTGCTTCCGTTCAAACTTACTTGTTTGATTTATTGACTGTGTGTGTGTGTGGGTAGTGATATCTGTCTGCAATTCTATAATCCTCCAAATACCTCCTTCACTAAGTGTATGGCTGTTTTGCTGTCGAGCGCTAACGCACATATATTATACCTTGTTAACAGCAGAAATGTTTGCGCGCATTTGCAATACAGAGGCAGCCCGTGGAAGACAGAGGCAAGAAGACGGCACCTAAATTTTGTTTCTCGTCATCTCACTCCCTGCTCCCCCTCCCTCTCACTCTTCCACCTACTCTCCCCGTCCTCAAGAGCTACTTACCTTCCACCGCTTTGAAAAAAAAAAATGAAAAAAGAAAACATTTCAGTGTGCAATTTACATTTCCATATGCTGGCAGTGGCGCCAGGGAGAGTGGATAATTGGGCTGAATGCGGTGACGGTGAGAGAGGGATAGAGAGAAGGCCATCTGAAAAAAAGAGCTATTACTGGGTGGTTTGCTTTTTTCCCTCCACCACCACTCGTCATTTTACCATCCTGCTCTCAACCACTTGTGCAGCTGAAAAGACACACAGTACCTTGGCCTCCCTCATTCTATCCCTCTCCCTTAGTCTCACTCTATTCTTCCCTCCCCCATCACACACCTCCTTCTCCCTGCTGTCTCTCCCTCCCTCCTTCTCTGTTTCTCCCTCATCCATATTCATCTGGCGTCTCTTCCTCTCCCCCTGTCACCCACAGCACGGCGTTAATACACCAATTAGCCCTGAGAGCAGATAATGGACTATTTCATATTGCAAAGGCGAAGGAGAGAAAGAGAGAGAGTGAGACCGAGAGATTGCCAGAGAAAACATTGAAACGCAGCAGCGTTTGTTGTTAAGATCCTACTGATGGATGCTGGAAGTCATATATTAGGGGGGGGGGAAATCTCCTTTACAGTATGTGGGTGGTGGGTGGAGAGAAAAGGCATCAGTGGTCAGGGGTGTAAGGGAGGGAAGGTGTGTAGGTTACTACAACTCTTTGGCGTTATATGAAACCATGATGCCTGCTTGGCTTTGTCCTGCTGTTCAAAGTGGTGGCCAAGCTTTTAACAGCACATTCAAATAAAACACAGTTGTTCCCAAAAATAAGTAGCCAACCTCAGCAATTACATCTCAAATCAAACTTTTCTCACCATGTACCTTGGGGACAGATTCAAATGTCACCTCAGATTGATGTCAAGTCAGTTAACATGTTATACAGATATTTTGGGTCTTAACTGATCATTGCTTTTTGATCCCTTGGAAAAATCGCAGCTGCTTTTTTTCAGAATCTATTTAGGAACCTAATAAGATCCTATTCTCCGGAAAAACGTGACTTTAGAAATGTTCTGTTAATTTGTAATTGGGTACATGACATTTTGATTTAAGAAAACATTTTATAAAGGTGTTGCAGTACTTCAAAAAAGAGTAAACTGACAGAAATAAACAGCAAAAACTAAAAACTATACACAGCAGGGTAAGCGTGTAGTAGAATTAACATATTATTACACAAAAATTATGATCTTTCACATTATACAATGTTCCTTGTCTTTACAAGAAATTAAGTTATTTAATTTTAAGTGCCACATTTCTTTAACAATTGCACTGCTAACTTTAGTACTGTTCATTATATCTGCAAACAGAAAGCCGTGACTGTAGTAGAGGTGCTAATACTACACTTGCTTGTCATTAGTTTGCAGTACTAGTAAGAGGAATAAAATCCACAGTACAATAGCAGCTAAGAACCGGCCCAGTACCAGGACGAAGTGACTGAGCGGGCAGAAAATAATGGCGAGGGGGCTTCTTTGGAGTATTTAAACTGGGGGGTGCAGAAAATTCAACTGAGACGCCAGGCCTGGCTAAGAGACTGACCTTGTGCTGTGTGACTGCAATGACCTACGCCAAGCATGAACAAAATAACCAATAACATGCATTTGCTGATCCATGGCTCGCTTCATTACATTACCATAGATGACACAGCTTCCTTTTCTCCAACATCTGACACTTACATACTGCTGTGTGACAGACTGCACACATCTACTGTGACCTTTGATTTAGAACAAGCTAAGCTAGGCATACATTTATATAATGATGTAAGGCCAATTACTCTATACATAGAATATGAAGACTAAATGAGGAAGTCAGTGAAAGTCAGGCAAATATAAAACCATCAGAGGGCAGTGCAGCCAAGAAGACAGATCAATAAGCATAGACTGACTAGTTGTTCGTATTTGAGTCAGGGGCTATGGTGTTGCAGATCTAGAAATGATATGTCTACGAACGTGGAAGAGGTGAACAATTCTCATTCTGCCACACACGTGCAGTCAAAGACCATTACCTACAGCAATGGAATTTGAATGAAGATTAATTTGGCCCCATACAAGCACACAGGTGAGCAATTCATGAATCAACATCATACAGTAATGTGAATATAGTAAGTACACCACCTGGAATGTTGTATGTTTTTCTTAAACATGTTCAGAAGAATAGATATGTAATCTTCCCAACACTACTGACAAAGGTAACCTAATTTAATGAATGTATTTTACACATTGTCATAAAAAATCAAGAGAAATGCATTTTGATAGTGCAGAACAAATATGTACTGTGAGTCTCACGTCAACTGGAAGGAATTTCTGCCCACGGTTCTTTACATTTCTGCTTTTACTTTGTCATGTGTCATGATGTGTAGAAGAAACTCATACCAGCCATAATGCATGGAGGTGGTGAGATTTTTGGGTTGAGGCTATATTGGGCCTGGCATTATTGAATTCCATATTGTATCAGTGATTTCTTAAGGAGAATGTGAGTCTGACCGTTGAAAAGCTGAATCTGAACCCAACATGTATCATGCAATAGGACAAATATCCATAACTGTTCAAAGGTGTTTTGTTTTCACCAAACATTGCATATGACATTGTGGCCAAGAGTACAGTTTTCCCATAGTTTTGATCTTTACCCAGGTGTTTTGGACTTTACCCTGGCAAATGGCCTGTAGATCTCTTGATGTTACCCTGGGGTTCTCAGACACTTCTGCAAGAATTGAGATACCGGGGTGGAGAGTCCCCCAGGAGGGTGGTTAGAGAATTGTAAGAATGTCTGTTTTATTCTATAGCATTTTTATATCTTTCTTTTTATTGTTAAGCACATTGAATTGCTTCTATATACGAATTGTGCTATATAATTAAACTTGCTTGCCTGCTTATATGAGCATCTTTCAGTCAGCTCTTGGGCTGAATTTGGGGGGATGACATGTCCATGTAGATAGTGGTATGGAATTGTTCTCCATTTCTAGATGATCTGTCCGAGTGTGGAATGATGATGTACCTAAAATTGCTTGGGAATGGATTTGGTACAGTAACCCCTCCTAGACTGATGGGCATGGCATGATATGTTAGCATACACCAAATGCTGAAAGTTTATAATTCTGGACCCTGCAAAGCAAATCTCACGATAGATATTTGCACAGGTTTTGGTGCACATGATTCTAATTCTAGCCATTTTATGTGATGAAAATCCTGTCCATACAAGGACTGTTTTAAAAAATCTGTCCACATGAAACAAAAAAACATGCTGTCATGCAAGAGCATGCCAATCCAACAGGCAATGATACAACCCTAACCTTAAAGCCATGTTGGCCAATCAGAGGCTGGAAAAAGTTAGTAACTGCACATTTATATGTAAACATGTAAAAATTAGCCAGTTTAAAACCAGCACTATTTTGCAATTGCACAAAATCGCCTTATTTAAACAGAGGAGAAAACAGCTCTGGCGTTACATGCCAAAAACTCTTTTTTACCTGTCTACATGCCAAAAAATGGCGCTTCTGAATATCTTCACCCTGGAAGGTGTTTTTGAAAAGGTCTGATTTCAGGGACCTACAGTGAGGGAAAATGTATTTGATCCCCTGTTGATTATTTAAGTTTTCCCATTGATAAAGAAATATTCAGTCTATAATTTTAATGGTAGGTGTATTTGAACAGTGAGGGACAGAATAACAAATAATCCAGATAAACAACCCCTTTGCAAAACATGACTTAGTACTTGGTAGCAAAACCATTGTTGGCAATCAGAGGTCAGATGTTTCTTGTAGTTGGCCACCAGGTTTGCACATATCTCAGAAGGGAATTTGTTCCAGTCATCTTAACAGATCTTCTCCAAGTCAAAAAGGTTTCGAGGCTGACGTTTGGCAACTCAAACCTTCAACTCCCTCTAGAGATTTTCTACGGGATTAGAGCTGGAGACTGGCTAGGTTACTCCAGGACCTTAATGTGCTTCTTCTTGATCCACTCCTTTGTTGCCTTGGCCATGTCTTTTAGGTAATTGTCATGTTGGAATACCCATCCACAACCCATTTTCAATGCCCTGGCTGAGAGGAGGTTGTCACCCAAGATTTGATGGTACATGGCCCCGTCCATTGTCCCTTTGATGTGGTGAAGTTTTCCTGTCCCCTAACAGAAAAACACGCCAAAGCATAATGTTTCCACCGTCATGTTTGTCACTGAGTTGAGTAGATGCCAAATAGCTCAATTTTGGTCTCATCCGACCACAACACTTTCCCCCAGATATTCCTCTGAATCATTCATATGTTCATTGGCAAACTTCAGATGGGCCTGTACATGTGCTTTCTTGAGCAGGGGGACCTTGTGGGTGATGTAGGATTTCAGTCCTTCACGGCATAGTGTTACCCATTGTTTTCTTCGTGATTATGGTCCCAGCTGCCTTGAGATCTTTGACAAGATACTCATGTGTAGTTCTGGGCTGATTCCTCACTGTTCTTATGATCATTGCACCACCACGAGGTGAAATCTCCCTCAGTCCCAGACCGAGGGAGATTGACAATTCTTTTGTGTTTCTTCCATTTGCAAATAAAACACCTGTTGTCACCTTCTCACCAAGCTGATTGGCGATGGTCTTGTAGTCCATTCCAGCCTTGTGTAGGGCTACAATCTTGTCCCTTGGACAGCTCTTTGGTCTGTGCCATTGTGGAGAGTTTGGAATCTGATTCAATTGCTTCTGTGGATGGGTGTTTTTCATACAGGTAACAAACTGAAATTAGGAGCACTCCCTTTAAGAGTGTGCTCTTATTCTCAGCTTGTTACCTGTATAAAAGACACCTGGGAGCCAGAAATCTTTCTGACAGAGAGGGGATCAAATTCTAATTTCCCTCATTGAAATTCTAATCAATTTATAACATTTTTTTAATGGATATTTTTGTTATTTTTCTGTCACTCACTGTTCAAATAAACCTACCATTAAAATTATAGTCTGATAATTTAATTGTGAATAGGAAAATTTACAAAATCAGCAAATACATTTTCCTTCATTGTATGTTCTCTGAAAACAATTAGTGCCAAAACGAGCATTGTTTCAGTGGATATCACTGTTTATTTTTTCTGGAAAATGTATAAGCAGCTGCCATGTGGATTAATCTGTGTGTAAGGGGGCTGATTAGCTAACTCCAACCTCTTGAATTGTGCCCTATTTTCAGTCCATCCACTTGTGATAACTAGTGCACTTTGATTGGTTAACACAACCTTTTCTGAAAAATTCTCTATAGACTAGGAAGATGTGGTTCCGGAAGTAAAATGCCCATTACTGCTGGCTAAGGTCTTTAATGACATTTTCTACATGTCCCTGTCCCCACATGCTACAAGACTGCAACCATTGTGCCAGTGGTTAAACGGTCGACTGCATCCAACCTGAATGACTTCTGACTAATCACACTCACCCCTCGATCATGAAGTGCTTCAAAAGTCCTGCCTCCTCCCAACACTGGATCCTAACCAGTTTGCCTACCTGTCGAACAGATATACAGAGGACCCCATCTCCATAGTTATGCACTCTGCCCTGACACACCTGGACAAAACCAACACCTATGTGAGAATGCTAATCATAGATTTTTGCTCAACATCTTCAAAAACTAGACAACCTCTTCCACCCTGATCCTGAACACTGGTGTTCCCCAAGGATTCGTGTTGAACCCCCTCCTCTACTCCTTCACCAACGACTGCATTCCTGTACACATTTCCAACACCAAGTTTGCAGATGACACCACGGTGGTAGGCCCGATCAGTGACAGTGATGAGTCAGCCTACAGGGAGGAGGTCAAGTGCCTGGCGGCATGTTGTGCTAACCCCATCCAGGATATTACAGGAAGTCTAACAGCTGCAGTCACACCCTAGTTCTTATCGACAGCACTGAGGTGAAGCTTGTGTCCAGCTTCAAATTCCTGGGTGTCCACATCTCCAAGGACCACTACTGGGGCCTCAATACCTCAACCCTGATCAAAAAGGTGCAGCGCATGCTCTTTTTGAGGAGGCTGAAAACAGCCTGTCTTTCTTTCAAGATCCTCATACTATTTACTATACTTAATACTTGTAAATATCCTGCCCTTTTCTATTTGCACTTCTGGTTAGATGTTGACTGTATTTCTGTTCAAAGACAATAAAGTAAAATCTAATCTAATCACCGAGATATAAAATATTAAGGATTCCTATTACTGTGCAGCGTAGATGTTCTGTTCTTCGACAAGATAAGATGGTAAAACAATTTGCATGTCCATCTGGTAGCAATTGGTTAATGTTTCAACCTCTGTGTTAAGACCTCTGTGTTCTAAGAGCCCAAATACTACACTAACCACATGCCTTAGCGGCACTGCCTTAGCCATTAACCCACAAGGGACTGGGAGGAAAGGACCAAACAAAATACACATACTAACAAAGAAACATGACACAGGTGTGTGGAAACACAGGAGAGATTGATGGAACTGATTAACTGAGGGAAGACAGGAAGGAAGGAAGGAAGGACCAAATATGGACATGATGAAGCAACAAAAGACATCAAGAGGGCAAGACTGGACGAGACAAAGCAGAGTCCCATTCGGCTGGAACCGTTAAAAAATGCGATATCTGTCTCTGGATTAAATTGCCTGAAAAGCCAATAAATAATTAGTTTATTTCTGATAGCCAAGATTTATTAACCTTTGAATGATGCAAGAGTTGAGTGCCAAACTAAAGATTGTTATTGATAATATACTATACACCCAAAAAATTAAGGGAACACGTAATCATCACAGAATAACACCAAGTTAATTAAACATAAGTCTAGAGATGCTGTCATCATCCATCATTTGGTCTGGGAGGCATATACTCGGAGGGTCCCACAGACCTCCACGTGCTAGCCAACGGTACCCTGACTGCTGTTATGTACTGCAATGAAATCATCACCCATCGTTGCAGTGGGCCCTGGATTCCTCCAGGTTCAGGACAATGCCCAGCCTCCTGTTGTCAGCGTGTGCATTGATGCCATTGACTGGCCCTCACATTCCCCAGCCCTGAATCCAATTGAGAACCTCTGGGATGTCATGTATCGGTGCATCCGACGTAGCCAATTAGTACCACGGACTGTCCAGGAGCTCACTGCTGCCCTGATCCAGGTATGGGAGGAGATCCATTGTCACGAATTTTTGTTCTCAATGAATCACACAATGTACAGTGAAGATTTTGATCTTCAATATATATCCTTCATCAAGACCTGATGTGGGATTTAAGTGGTCCCTTGATTGCACAACTATAATTTTACAGCTCTTGGCATTAGGTTCTGATACTCTGGGCTTACTCACTGCCATCAGATGATCGTTTGTCCAGTGTTTCTCAACCCTGCTCCTGTGCGCCCCCTTAGCCCTACATGTTTTACATGTCTCCCTGCTGTCACACCTGATTCAAATGATCAGCTCCTTATCAAGTAATTAATGTCCGTGGCGGGCCTGTGTCTGTGCTGGGGCCTCTGTCCGTGGCGGGCATGTGTCTGTGCTGGGGCCTCTGTCCGTGGCGGGCCTTTGTCTGTGCTGGGGCCTCTGTCCGTGACGGGCCGGTGTCTGTGCTGGGGCCTCTGTCCGTGTCGGGCCTGTGTCTGTGCTGGGGCCTCTGTCCGTGGCGGGGCCTGTGTCTGTGCTGGGGCCTCTGTCCGTGGCGGGGCCTGTGTCTGTGCTGGGGCCTTTGTCTGTGGCAGGGCCGGTGTCTGTGCTGGGGCCTCTGTCCGTGGCGGGGCCTGTGTCTGTGCTGGGGCCTCTGTCCGTGGCGGGGCCTGTGTCTGTGCTGGGGCCTCTGTCCGTGGCGGGGCCTGAGGAAGCCATGTTTTTGTTATGCATATCAAAATTGGAGCCTATGTCTTGTCTGAATATGATTGAGGATTTTTTATATTGTTCTAGGTAATATTGTTGCATTCAAGATGCCTCTGATACAGATGGAGAGAAGGAAGCAGGAATAATTTGCATTGGTACCCTGGTATCACCAGTGTGTATGTATGTTTATAGACTTGTGTATGTCAGTATGATCGTTTGACGTTCCACCACTGTTTAAATCAAAATATTATTTGTTCTTCACTGAAGTCCCTACTAGGCTTTGGCCACACCAGAAGTCACCACTACAAAACATTTGAAGGAAACACCAGACACACCAGGGAGGGTTGGGGAGGGTGTGTACATCTGTCGCCAAGGATGGACACATTTTCCCTGTCTCTCCTCCTCTCAGTCATGATCATCAGAGGCCTCAATCCAGTTTTTACCCATAAGAGAACATTTACTATGAAATATAAGAAGACATTAAGTAAACATTTTATAATTAGAATGCAATGTTCAGTGTGGGGCTCAAATAAAAAAATTTAATATATAAAAATTCTGGAACATTTTGCAAATACACTTTTTTATATTAGGATTTGCATCTCTTTTACTCACATGAACATTAAGTGAGATGTTTTAACACCCAGGAAATGATTGATTTAATTTGCCCTGTCTGCCATTGTCAGTGGGCTTAATAGAGGACCGGAAGGGTTCTACTTTTCCATTTGACAAAAGAAGCCAATGCCAAAGTCGATGTGCATTCTGTAGACCAATAGTCTGCTTTTTAGCATGCACTTTTGTGCT
Organism: Esox niger; assembly: GCA_016801105.1. Lineage (NCBI taxonomy): Eukaryota > Metazoa > Chordata > Actinopteri > Esociformes > Esocidae > Esox > Esox niger. The sequence continues at coordinate 21,312 of JACXGJ010006394.1, read as the reverse complement.
CAAAGGTATTTGCTCAAAGTAATATGTCCCTACAATAAAAAAAGTATACAAAAATTTTTCAAACAATTTTCAAACCAAACTGATGCCCTTGGCTACATCTGAAAAACACAGAAGAGTACCATGCAAATGGCAAAAAACAACGTTGAGATGTTTTCATGTCCTCCAATGTACAGATTCAGCATAGCTCGGTGGAACAAAGAACTTTTGGATGACACCAGATTCTATATATTATGGAATCATTCATTTTTCTTGCACAATGGTTGCCAACAACCACCAGCATTAACATTTTGCAAGACAAAAATAATTTGCCATTTTAACATCAGTTTTTTATAAGGTAGTTTGCTAGACACAGATCTCAACAGTCAGCTTCCTAACCCATTGTTAAATACAATTGCAAGGTTTGATCACACAAGAGCGGTCCCTAATGTGTAAGATCACACAGATGGAATAAGAATGTTTCATTAGAACACATTAGGACGTTTAGTTATGCATGATGCAACAATCAAAGGTCGTTTTGGTACTCACTCACATTTAGCTCAATTAGTCTTTATACCTTCATGTACGCAGTATGTGCAGTTATCATTTCATAATGTAGATGTTCAAACATTAACAATCAATCAAATTTCAATAAATCAAATGTTATATGATTTTATAAAGTCCTTATTACATGAGCAGTTTGCACAAAGCGCTTTTACAGATACCTAACCTGAAACCCAAAAGAGCAAGCAACAAGATTTAATGAACAGTAGCTAAGAAAAACTGCCTAGTAGGGTCCAAACGTAGAAAGAAACCTAGAGAGGGACCAGACTCGGGAAAGGTGGCCACTCCCATTCTGGGCCATTTCAATGTTTTTTCAATGATCAGAAGACAAATAAATGCAAGTGGGCTCTAACCAGAGTCCTTAAACAGAATCCAAGTCATCTGCATAACCATGGGGATAGGGACAAGCTGGGGTTTGGTATATGCAATGACCGCAGTATCATCAGGCAGTAACTTGATTTGAAACACATTCAGGAGAACCTTGGACAGGGATAGCTATGACTCATTTGGTGCCGGTAGTCCTGAGGCGTGGTCCACTGTCTATTGTCCTCTTAAGGTCAAAAAGTAGACCAGAGAAGTTAGAAAGCATTCTAAGGATTCATAAAAATAACTAAGCAAACTTTTGTGACCGACTCTTTACCCCTGTTCACATAAACAAATGCAAACGGAACCTTTCACACTTAAATTCATAATTCCAATTTATTTTACAGGGCCCTTTTTATATCAGACGTGTTTGTACAATTGCCCAGTCCAGAAACTCAGAGCAATCAACAACTAGAGTTGATGCACAATGGCTAGAAGAGAACTCTCTAGTTACCCAAACATAGACTATTGCAGCGTAGTAATTAAGGATGGAGACGGTGTGTAGGCAGATCGAAAGACACCATATCCTTGTCCTGAAGGTGGCATAATAACTGGGTGTCCTCTCTTGGTTTTGGAGTAGAGTACTGTCCTCCCAGTGGAACGTGTATCCCCCAGGCTAAACATTTTCATAGTTTATTACATTGCTGTGTGGTAAAGAATCAAAAGATATATGCTGCCTCTTCTGACATCATAAGCCAAGACAAAGGGCAATAACATTGACAAAGGACATTTACATAGACAGTAATGTCAGTAGCTGTTGCTAGATAACTAGCAATGCAAACGACTTTGACAACTTTCTGAAAAGAAACAAGGAATTATCAGTAGCTAGTTGGCAAATGTTAGACTTACATGTAGGTCTGTTAACTTTGTTGATGCTGTATGTTTTCACTAGTTCACACTCAAGGTGTTCAGTACTCTAAGAATCTGTGCATCTGTCATTGTCTCTGTCATGGATGCCACGGTTGCCCTTTGTTTGTAAATGTAATCTGTAGACAGTTGTTTTATACAGGACGAGCCAGCGTTTTCTTTTCGGCTATCTCCACATTTGCAATGAAATGCCTGAATTTTGTCAATTTCCTTCTTATTCGCTGCTTGCCCAGGACATTCCACAGATTCCATCACATGGTCAATGTCCACTGATTTCATCACATGGTCAACTTCCTCACTGACTATAAAACTATATATCTCTGTTCCTTCAGCGTCACTTTCATCAGAAGAATCTGCGCTGTCTCATTCTCTGACCATGTTTTAAGCAGTATCTGAGTCTGGGATTTCCTCGTTGTCCGAATTATCTTCCAAGTTGAGGGTCATTGTCCTCCAGAAGTTATTCTTTAACAACTTATTCCCACTCTGATTTGCCAAGACCAGCTAAATTCAGGACAGCTCTAGCATATTTAAACATGCAGTTATACATATTAAAATAGAACATATTTAAATATATTAAATTGAAATAGAAAATACTATTTGGAAAACCTCTTGATTGTATTACTAGATGACTTAATTGAAACACATTTTTATTTACAGAATGAACCAGGGGGGATGTTATGGAGGAGCATTTATGTTTAACTGTCTTGCTCAGGGACAGAATTACATTGCTTTTCCCTCAGTTCAGGGACTACATAGATGTAGTTTGAGGGACAAATCTGAAATGTTTATTTGTAGTACACAAATATACCTTATCCATGCCCTTATTTTACAATAAGGGTATGTTAAAAAAAAACAAGAAACCAGGCAAGTCTAGTTCAGCTGGTCCGCAATAGAAAGTATTGAACTCTCAAGATTCAAACCCGGGTCACCCATGGGGAAGGCTGTGTCATTAACCACTACACCACAGAGCTATACATTTCTCAGGAGTCAGTATAGCCTCTTGTGTCTACCCTGAACAAATCCTCTTTTGCCACTGGCAATTTCCACAGCTAATTGGTCATTCGAGAATGATATCGAGACGGATAAACTGACCAACTTTTCTTACCAAGTTTACCTCTGCCACAAATAGCATCTATGAACTGTATGGCATTTGCCACTGGACCTTTTAACAACGTATTAGCCAGTAATAGGCTTTACTAACTTTTACTAACTTACTGGAATCATCATAAAGATTTGAGCAATTGTGTTGCACACTTGGACACAAAGGAACCTCCAGGCGTGCATTGGTTTTGAAATAACTTCTTTACTCTCTTTCTCTGTGAATACAGAAACACAAGCACATCAGCCGCACGTTCTCTGCATACAGCAGGGTATTTACGTCTTCTAACCGACATATGTTAAACATACATATTCACATTTTAACTTGCATGGACATAAAATGTCTACATTCACAAGCTCACACTGATAATGCTCTGCACACACCACCCATATTTAGCCGGCTACAGGTGGCTAAAGTTCCAATTCCCTCATTGGCGTACTGTGTTATCGGCTAATATTCAACACGACACACCGCCTGATTTAGCTCACAAAACTACGATATAAATATCACTGTTGCATGACCGACAGTCCGTTATCGTCTTACACATTCATTATACATCTGAGTCACCACGTTTATACCTATTCTTATCACTTTTGCTCACCTGTGAATACAGAAACACAAGCACATCAGCCGCACGTTTTCTCTGCATACAGCAGGCTATTTACGTCTTCTACCCGACGTGTGTGCCCTCCTCTCTAACCTGAAGGACCCCACACGCTGCCTACAGTGCCTGTGTGAGCTTCACTCATTAACTCATAAATTGACCTACTAAAATTATTACAGATGTTATTGCCTAAGAACATATGCATCAGATTACTACCAAAAATCAAAACAATTAACATAATAGATTAGAATGGGGGGGTGCCCACTGTTCAGTGTCCATTACAAGGTGGGCCCCACAATTGCAAGAAAAAACATTGAGCAATTGCTGCCAAAGCTATTTCATTTCATGGCATAAGAACTTTTTTTTTTCATTTGTGAATGACATTGATACAATATCAGTTAAGGTGACGATAACTAACTTTTTTATCAAGTGAAAAGATGAGAGAATTGTGGAATCTACCAGAAATGGTCGCAGTAGTGCATAATAAAAATGTATAAATGTTGTTGTTCTCAATAGATTCACACTTAGGTCTTCCATGTGAGAGGCACTGTCTTTACTACTATGCCACAGCATTACACGTTCCAGCAGTCGCTAGACACCACTGAACATTGTGTTAACCTAACCAACATTTCTTATTAGGTTTACCTCCACCATAGCCTCTATGAACTGTATGGCTTTTGCCACTGGCCGTTTTAACAGCTTATTAGCCAGTAATAGGTTAACTAGCATCTTTTAACTTCCTAGGAATAATCATAAGAATTGAGCAATTGATAGCGTGACTGAAGATGAACTTTTCCATGACAGAAACAGTCGCAATATAACCGTATAGTGTTTTAGTTAAAGCTTCTATAACTATTGTATGTTGCAGCCAGCAAATGCGTTTGTCTATCCTAACCCAAAACGCATCCACGGATGTGTACTTTGAAAATCCACCACAATCTGTCCCAATATAACCAGATTTCTTTTTTCAGGCTTACTATAACGTTGATACTGAAGGTTTTAGCCAGCAATGTTTTCGTCTGTACGGAATAATTGATAATGCGTACTTCCCTTTGCCTATCAGGAGATCTGAACGCGGGACCTATAGTTTGCAAGTCCGCTTCTCCAACCACTATGCTATTTAACAAGAGGTACTCAGTCTTTCAGTCATTCACTCACTAACTAAGAGACATTCACTTTTCTTGGCCAGCTCTGCTTACACAGTCCACATGCCAAGCTAGTCCACAGGCTTGTGTCCACATGCCAAGCTATCTGTTTCAATCGAAATGACTCATCAAATTACAGTATATATGCTGTAGTTTTGAATGATTACTAGGAAGCTTTGTGAACTGCTTGTTTGAACTAAAGATTGGCATTCAAAGTTGGGCAGCCAAATTCTCACTTCAATACCATATTAACATCATAACTGTCATGTCCTGGCTATGTCCCTAGCCATCTTTGCATTGGCTGGGGCCATAGTCAGGACGGGACAAGAAGAGATGCCTCTAGGCATCTCTATGTGATTGGGTCTCCCCAATTGGAGGCAGGTGTGGATTGTTGCCTCCAATTAGGGAACCTATTTATGTTGAATGTTTGCCCACACTGGTGTGGTTCGTTTTGGATTTGTCAGCTGTACGCTACCCTACCCAGTCACTGGAGCTGCTTTATGTTTGTTTTGTTTCTGTTCATCATGGAAAACCTTCACCTGTTCGCCTCAGCGTTTGTGTCCTTCAATAAGCACTGTGACAATAACTCATGCAAAATGTGTAGAATTGCTGGAATTGCATTTATTTTGCCCAACTGCAAAATAAGTACAATACCATGTGTTCTAAAATTCTATACTTTTCTCTTCACCCCTGTCCCGCAGGACATAGGCAGTGGTGGAATAAACGGGTATGCATTTCCAAAATATTCTTGACAAAACAAGACAACTGTAACATGCAACAATGACTGACAAAACACACTAGGGCATCAGGAACTTAAATAGAGACATATTAAGTATTATTTTTGCTGCTTTTTTTCTTTCTCAAGGCAGTCCAAATCTGGTCTTGTACCAACTGGTGATCGGGGTATTTTTTTAGCATTTCCAGTATCTTCTGCTTTTCCTCCACGTTTTCAAGACACTTTCAGTTGGATCTGGACAGTGGTTGACCTCACCCTTAATTGACTTTTTTCTCATGTTTCTCTTTGCATTTCCTCCTTTGGTTTTGTTGATTCTCACCTCAGAGCAACCTGCTGCAGCTAACTTGTTGATTTTTCCCAAGCTTTAATTTCAGACAGCAAAACCACGAGTACCATCCTTTTCCAGACACCAGCTCTTTTAGACTGAAATGCTTCTCCACAAGTGCTTTGGCTACAATCTTGTAGTGCTGCCTTTCAGGATAAGCAGTAATCTTTGACATATTGTCTGCATCCATGTCAAGGGGATTGATTATCAAACCTTTCCAATGGGATTTTCATACCATTCCAATGAATCCCCACTATTAAGAGATTTTAGCCTGCATGTGTACAATGTAGATTCTGAGAGAACAGCCTCAACACTTTTAATGTTGCCCACTCCACAGGATGGCCTTCGATGTCCATTAGGTTCACAACTGATCCTCTCAGGCCAAGGTTTGTTGCTAACACCTGGCACAATTCCTCAGCACTTGGGGGGGATGTTTTCAATAAAAACCTTTTAATTTAAAATGATTTTTTTTACTCTAAGTATTCAGAGCATTCCACCTCAAACACATCTGTCCCTAAATACTTTGATCAGAATCAAGTCACAATGTTGCAGGTTTTATAGTGTGCCTATCTGCTTTACACTCTTCTAGAGCATCCCTTGTCCTGCATGTTTTAAATCTCTCCCTGCTCCAACACAGCTTATTTCACTTTGTTATTAAGCAGCTTCAGGAGTTCATTACGTGTTGATCATTAACACCTGAATTTCCCCTTTGGGATTATTAAATGATGTTATTCTGTCAGCTGTGTCAGAGCAGGGAGAGATTTAAACATGCAGGGCAATGGGTACTCCTGGAGAGGTTTGGAAAATGCTGCAATAGAGGATTAATTCTTCAGGATCAGGGTGACAAGTGTCATGTTTCTGTTCACCAACTTTTGTGATGATTTCAAAGTAAATGGCCACTATAATAAAGTTGAACAAGAAAATGACTTTAATTGAGTTTAATTGAGCATGAATGTCCTGGGAATAACTAACGCATTTGCCAATATTAAATAAATCATCCACAATTTCTTGAATTGCTGATGCTGACTCATTGACTGTTTGCAGTCAAAAGGGATGCAATTTGCCGCTGAACTGACTTCCATGCAAGCTAAAATTCAGGTACTAATAAATCTGATGACTAGATCATTCACATCATCTTGCTCATCATGTGCAGAGGCTTGACGGCAACAATTAACAAGGTCAAGTCTGAAATTATAAACCAATACTCCTGTACCATTAGATCAAGCTAGCGTATGTGGAATAGTACTTATATTAATGCGCTGTCATCCAACAACACTGCCATTTAACAGATACCTCACAAAGACAATTAGTTCAAAATACATGTTCCATCTTAACTTATTGCATAACAAAAAAAATGATAATCTCTCTCAGATAGGCCAAACATTTGAGCAAAGTGTTTCCTTATAAAATTAGTTTGAATTTATGAATGAGAATCCAAAAAGTTAAACAGAAAGTCAATTTGCCATACTGTAATGAATACAGAGTTAGGAGGTCAGAGGTCAAAGTTTATAAGACAAGGTACAGAATGACAGATAAACTGTCAATACCTCACAAATAAACAAGGGAACTTAACAAAAATATATAGGATAGGAATGCGTGCACAGGTGATCAGAAATCAGGTGATTGCCTTTGAGGGAGTTAGCTGCATTAAGGTGATCAAGGAAGGTGGGCTGTGTTTGGGGGATCTAGGGCAGGCCCGAGGTTGTGACCTGACAGCTGAGGGGGGAGTATGATCAGAGTGGGCACCATGGAAATCTTCAGAGAGAGAAGGATCAAGAATGGCCCAGTCGGGCACCCAACTGTAGTCATTGGGGCTGTAGCCTTCTCAGTCAGCGAGGTATTGCGGAAGACCACACTGTTGCCTGGAGTCCAACATAGAGCTCCCAGTAGGCTGCTTCACCACTGACGGTTTCCCAGACACCACTTGGAGAGGAAACAGAGCCAAATGTCCCGGGTAGATAGCCACACCTGGGTGAAACAACGGAGTGGGCCAATGACATTGGTCAGCAAACCTTTTCTGCACCCTCGTAGCCCGGTCAAGGTGGTGATGTGCAGTTTCCCAGACACGAGCGCTGTGCTGGAACCAATCGTCCACTGCAGAGACCTGGCTGGGCCTTGTCTCCTATGGGAACAGCAGGGGCTGGTACCCTTAAAACACACTGAAACGGGGTGAGACGAGGAGTGGATGAGCGAATTCTGTGCGTATTCTACCCAGGTCAAGTAGCAACTCCAGTCCGTCAGGTTCCTGCTTCCCTGCTGTTGGAGGTATTTCACAATTTAGTATCTCTATCTGTCCGTTTATCTCCATGTGGCAGCCAGATGAAAGACTAAGAGTGATCCCCAAACACGCACAGAATGTCCTCCAAATCCTGGAGAGGAATTGGGGACCCCGGTCCAATACAATGTCCTCAGGGAGACCAAACTGGCAGAACACCTGGTTAAAGACTCAGCCATCTCTACCAGTAGGTTAGTAGGTAAGGGGTATCAGTCTGCACATTTTGAAGAATCTTTCTATCATCACCAATGTAGTAGCATAACCGGATTATTCAGAGAGATCTGTTATGAAATCCATAGCCACATGGGACCAGGGACTACCAGAAATGGAGAGAGGTTCGAACTTACCCAATAGCAGGTGTCAAGGTGTCTTTGATTGGGCACAGATGGGGCAGGACAGGACAGGACATAATCTCGGATGTCTTTGTTCAGAGGACCACCCAAACTGGCATGACAGCAGTTTGGTTGTTTGATTAATGCCGGGATGACCAGAACATTAGGAGGTATGGGACCATTGTCGCAGTTGAGGTTGAACCCCTGCCGGCATATAGGTTTTCCCCAAGGGTATCTCTGGAGATGCCGAATCGGACCGGAGCAATAATGCAGGAAGGAGGGAGGATGGGTTCTGGGGTGGAGTAAGTAGGAGGATTAAACTATCGTGACAAAGAGTCGACTTTGATGTTCTTTTTCCACAGGATGTAAGTCTTGAAGTTGAACTGGGTAAAGAACAGTTACCAACTAGCTTGTCTGAGATTTAGTTGTTTCACATTTTGGATGTATTTCAGGTTTCTATGATCTGTGAGTATAATGAAAGAGTGTTCAGCGTCTTCCATCCAGTGTCACCATTCTCCGAAAGCTAGGTTCATGGCCAGTGATTCATAGATTCCCACATCGTAATTCCTTTCTGCGGGAGGGAGTTTACATGAAAAGAAAGTGCAGGGAAACATCTTGATGTTCCTTGGCGGTGGAAATGGTTGGCACCAACTCCCTGCTCTGAGGTGTCCACCTCCACCACAAACGGCAGAGAGGTGTCAGGTTGCTTCAGGATAGGGGATGAATCAGGATTCATCCCACTCCCAATTGTTGGTTAAGCCGAGTGTCAATGAAATTACATGCTGCCCCTGAATCAATTAGTCCCTGTATTGACTGAGATACAGATACTATGGCCGGCACACGTAACTGGGCGGTCAAATGGGGCAGGAGTTCACCTGGTGTTTATGGCCTCCGCAGTATAAGCATAATCCCTCTAAGAGTCAAAAACCTCTTTGAATTAGGCCTGGAAGTGAGGGGCTAATTGCAACTCAACGCTGTAGGCTGACCAGAGGGCAGTAGCACAATCCAGGGCTTTACCGCTGAGGAGAGATATAAGGAAATGGACATTGGCTGCATTGTTAGCAAAACGGTTAGCCAAGAACATGGAACATTGCATAAGGAACCTACTAGATTTACCAGGAGTGCCGTCATATGTGTTGGGTAGTGCGCTGAGGACAGTGTATTCAATAAATTTTAAATTAGTGTATTTTTTTCTGTTGAAGAACCCCATATACCTCCACCTTCACCTCAGATCCATATTGGCCTATTTGGTTGTTGGTTATCTTGGACAGAACTTCAGTGATCTCCTCAAAGTTTTTAAGGATAATGGAGACTTGTGTCCATTAGTTGTTTTAGGCTATCACCCTTGTATAGGTCCGCTATGGTTAGCTTCCTAAAAAAAATTAACGCATTCCTCACATCTTGCAAGAGTCCACAATTGCTTCCTCGGCCTACAATGCATGTACAACCCCGAGATGCAGTTGGTGGTTTTACCAATATACATAAGTTATCTCTCTTCCTAGTTTGTTCTGCAATAGATTTTGATACATCTCCATGCATCCCCGACATTAGGGTGGTACCATATTAACAATGACTCAAAATCTTGGATGTGCTGAGCCCAGCATTGGTTATTTCAGATACTATAGTGTCTGTCAGTGTCTGTACATTGACTGCCTCAGAAGTTGTGATGGTGAGCAAACGCTCTGTCACCTTGGTAGTTTCCTCTGATATAAAACTAATCACAATTGATATATGCCCACAGCCAGTTGGATCGCTTGTCCGATCAACTTCAATCGCAAACCAAGACGTGCCTACGTTCCTCACAATGGCATCAGTCCCCACATTGATCATTACCTCTTTCACTTCATTTTGAAAAACACGGCTCGTGTACGCTGAATTGCTAGGAATGGTTTTGATTACTTTGGCAAGCTCTGGTTCTTTTTGGAGAGTGTATTCAAGCATAGCAAGGTACATTTCACTCCCCCCCTTACATGCTATTAAATGCATCCAGCTTAATGCTCAGAGGCAACTGATTTTTTTGCTAGAAATTCAATAATATCTTATGGATGAAATATCATTTTTATTTTTGTTCAACTGGTCAGTGAATGGCAATGTTGAAATCTCCTTGTCAAACTTGGTGAGTTTCTGTTGCTCGCTCCCTCCATTCTACCTCACACCTCCGATGCGCTTGGAAAGAGCATGTTTGTGAAATCCTTTGCTTGATTCCATGTGATGTTTCGAACTGCAATATCACTTGATCATAAACAGCTGCAGCTGTGGCACTAGACCTGGACATACTAAATGTCCAACAACGAAAACAAAATGCTGCGTCTAATTTTACTGAGTACTCGAACCCAGTGGTTCCCAAACCTCTTCTTGGGCACCCAGGAGAGGTTTGGAAACCACTGTTCTAACCAGTATCTGCCATGAAACCAAGTTTCTACAAAAGAGTGTTTTTTTCCCCTTGTACAGACAGCTTGGGTATTTATACAGCCTGTCACATGTTGGGCTTGTCACATCCTAAATCCATGTGCAGTGATGGGTGTTGGCGGCTCTGGCCCATTAGTCATGCAGGTAGTACTTGTAGGCCTAGCATAATTTTTAAACTAACAAAATCCTGAGTAGCTGTAGGCCCATGATGTGAAGCTATGGAGGTCTAGGCTAGCTTCAGATGTAGTGGTGGCAGAGCCAGATTCATTTGAAGTTGTGTTGATAATGGATGACTAATTTTGAGTTATTTGTGGACTGTAAACAAACAAATAACATGTTCTGTTCAAACACTATTTTATTAAAAACTTTGGGGAAAAAATCTATAGTTATTTACCTCTGAAAATATTAATGAAACATTGATGGGTTGAACGTGTCGTCTATTGCCTATTTAAACAAATGAAATGTACTTCATGTAAACACGCTTTGTTAAAGACTTGAATTATATTCTCGTTTGGGTTCACTGTGGCATATTATCAAAGTGGTAAAACCTGGTGGTAAAAGTAATTTCTTATTTTTTATTTGAGAAGTTTTTATTCAGTCTTCAGTAAATATTTGTGCTGAGAAGTAGCATCAATGACGCAATAAGTAATGTTTGCTTGGTAAATGTCTGCAATTAGCCTATATAAATTTTAAATGGATCGTTGTAAAATCCATCTATATTTCCAGTTAAATCATTGTATTTCAGTTTAAATAATTACAATTAACGAAAATGAATAGATTCATATGTGTAGACCTATAATTAAATATACATTCTCAGTAATAACAGTTAATCAAAAACAGCATCATAGCAATCCATTAATAAGATTACAATAGAAAATATTCCTCCGATTTGAATGTTTTATTCTGGCCAAATAAATACAGACGCAGGCTTGAATAACAGCAGTTCCAGGCGGTTGTCGATGTTCTCACAGATGCCGCCGGGTGGCCATTCTTATTTTTTATTTAATGTTTTGGTTCATTCCGCGAGGCCTTGCTATTTGACGTGGTGTACTGCAGTATAATGAGGCATTCCTCGTCGTGGACCGCTGCTTTGGCGCTGGAATTAGATGAGCGACATCTGTATATCAATGCCAAATGCAAAATAAATCAGTATTGATTAGTATGTAATTTAACTATTTAGAATGTTGACATTATTTAATTCAACTGTTCATGGATTTTTTATGGGGGCACAAAAGTCAATTTAGAGGGTCATTGCCCCCGATTAGCCCCCTCCTTTCGCCGGTGCTGGTGTTGTGCATTAATATTTACAGTTAGCCATAATTACAGTGCTAAGTTCTTTCCAACTTGAATCCCTATAGTGCCCAAGGAAAAGTGCTCAGTGAACTTCTGGCCCTGGACATTCGAATTTAAACTGGAAATATATGTCCCAGTTCCGGGGACCATGCTGATTTACTGGCTGCCATGCGATTATACAGTGGCTAGTTTTTGGCTGACTTTAGTGTAGCCGCAGCTGTGCCACTGCAGCGCCGGAAATACCAAACTAATGTGGGCCGGACAGAAGTGGCGGATGTGTACCAGATCTGGCCCAAATATGTTTGAATGCAGGGTAGGCCCAATACTCGTTATTTTGTCGATGCATGAGAGCATTTCAATTGAACAAATTCCAACATCCACATTTTAATAAAAAATATTATGCATATCTGAAGAAGTTGGGTCTCAGCTGTGGGAGATCAATCTATGATTACGCACACAATTATTTGGAATCTTTACTTCATTCAGATGTTCGAGAATATGCGACTTGAGTGCGTAGAAGTCCTATGTAGGCTATATGCGAGAGAGACGTTTCCACATTACTGACGGAGAAAGGGAAGGACCGACTGATCTTTTTCCACGCGTAAGGACATGAGTCGGGATAGAGACCTTTGATCAGATACAGTGTTTTCCTCACAGACTTGCGATACCTGCATTTACAGTCGACATGGAATGGAATTTCTTAACCGCCTGCATTAAAACCTCGACGGTCCTTCAACCCAATCGTTCTAGCCATAAAAATCGCAGATATTTAGCATAATCTCACAAAAGAAGTTTCTCAATTGCAAATAGCTTACAACCATTTCAAAGGGACTGCGCAGCACGAATTCGAGTAGCCTAGCCTGTATGTTATTTAACGTAGTAGAGACGTTGCTTATCATGGAGAACTGGCTGAGTCGTTACGCGCCTCAACGAAACGTTGTCTTAAAATGAGGCGAGGTCGCATCTCTGTTATTTATTTTTGATGTATATCTTTTTAATTACACGAGAATAGACCTACATGACATCAGCTATACTTCGCCACTGTTTTTGCCATTTCTAACCGGGAGGATTTCCCCCAATTTATTCTCAGTTGTTGTCTCGAAGATATCAGGTTATTAATTTTTAATCTTTATGCATCCGCACGAAGAAGGAACAAGAAAGGAGAAACGACGGATAACCAGAGGGGAGGAATGAGACTGAGTGAAAAGAGAGACAAGGAAGAATGAAAGAGATAGACTGAGCGACGAAGGAAGGAGAGTTATCAAGGTAGGACACGAATCAAGGCTTTTTAATATATATCCTACGTAACCTATTTGGGTCTACAGGATGCTGCACTCACTTTATGTTACAATGGAATAGGACTGCCACCATGGTCTTTTTAATTTATAGATATTTTATGCATAATTGAACAGCTGGAGTACATGTTTACGATGCGTCAATATCTGACGCTTCATCTTTAAAACGTGTGGTTTGTGTGTGTGCTTGTAGGCTCGTGTTTGGCAAAAGGGACATTATAAGGTCATTTATATTGGACGAATGTCTAAAGTGCAACGTGCAATGCCTTAATTCAATTGACCCTTGTTAAAGTTAATTAATGTTAGGAGCCTCTGCCTGCTAGGCTACATTATAATGTCCCAGAAATTGAAAACGATGTTTTGGCTATAATCCATTTTAGATTTTACAACCTGATAATAAAAGCAGGCTACATTGTAAACAATGCTTTTTACATTTATGGTTATGCGCAAAAACACAGAAACGAACGATTCTTTTTTAGCTTGAATTTGAATGACCGTGCCCCAGACTGGTCATGTACAATGAGTTGTACCATTCACGGGCATGACGTGCACGCAGACGACATGGGAAAAATAGTGAGCCCGTTTCCTCAACACTGAATGTGAATAAATGAGTGAGAGATGAACTGTCTTGATAAGCTTGCCTGGACGAATTACCTGGCTTAAAGCACAAGGGGTTCACATAATTTACACGGCAATATCAGACGACTGCCCAGGTCCTTTTCAACCACCCATGAGGGGAAAAGAAGCCGGTGTGCAAGAAAAATGCGATGAAGAGAGGAGGCAGCTTTAAGCGTTGTGATGTACACCTCCCTCCGTCTATTTTCCTTCATCCAGCAGTAGCAGCAGCACAGTAGCAGGATGTCTTACGGTGATACAGTGCACCGTTAATCATTAGGGGGCTCATTGCGTGTTATACAAGAAAAGCCGCATTAGAGCGATGGAGAGCTCAAAAGTGAACTACTCGTCCGTCCCCAAAGTGTGGGACTAACGCGTTAATCCTCAAACTCGTTAAACCGTAACCCAGCCTATAAACTATACACTGCATATTCTTTCAGTTTCATACTTACATATTCACTACTGAAATAGGCCTGTAATTTCTCTGATCTTTTTAGAGCAAGGGCATGGGAATTCAATGGTAGCCTATAACACCATAAGCATATTATATTCGGTCTCTTTATTTTTTTCGGACAAGGGAACCCCTTTTGAAGGTACTTTTGCATTTCTACCAATGGCTATACATTTTTGTAGGCTAGCCTATGTTATTACATACCTAAGTTAGTTTTAGAATTATGTATTTTTTGCCACTCCACAACTAAGCAGTGATATTAAAATATTGTAATTACCGGCTAACTGTGAAAATTAATTATTTCAGCTATCAAGGATGTTGTTCTGACCATTGCTGTACGGTCAAAGGCTTTATCAGTACCTTTAAGAAGCACCCTTCTAGAATTGGTCGACAGTCAAGCATTCTCTTCTCTCCTGGAAGAAAAAAACTGAAGGATTTATGTGTTTCTGCCTCATGTCACATAAACATCAGAAAAAAACTATTATTATCTTTCAATTGGACAACTAATACTCTGGGCTAGATATATATCACAGAATGTAATCAGCATTTTACATGGTGATCCCGACAGAAACCATTTGAATGCGTTGCCTATTCTTTAAAGAATGTAATCAATTTTAAACCTAAATCCAAACGGGCAGTACAGATCAATCAGCACCAAAAAAAAACAGAACCTGAACAGTATATTTCCCTGTGCTGTTGCCCTTGGTAACCATCTGTCCCACAAAGAATTTACAGGACTATGATAGCCTCTACAAGAGACCACCTACCTGTTAATTGCTAATTAAATAGCTCTATAAATTGCTCGGTTTAGCTACTCCAAAAACGGTTTCCAAACAGTACATCTAAATAGCTGAATATACTACTTCCGAGTGAATATATAGGATATATAGGATCTCCAGTTGTACCTATGACACTTTCTATATCTCCCTTGCATTATCCACCCTGTTCAGCATATTCATTAGTTTGTTTCACTTAACCACTCGTATGGCTGAATGTATAAGTAAATAAAATGTCAACATTTACTATTCATATGGTCGACCAAACGGATACGTGCTTGTCAAAAGGTACACTACTGATTTTGTATGCTACCGACCTAGAATATTACCCAGTGCCCCGTGGAGCACCTGCTGCATCTCCAGTCCGCTCTAAACTGATGCTAATAATTCTGAAGGGTTTTGTAACAACAGGAATGTTCAGTCAATGTTCATTAGCCATTTTATATTGAAGAAAACAAACAAACTGTAACTCTACATAATATCCCGTAAATGAAGCAAAAGGTGTCCATTTGAGTCAGTAATCTACACTGAGTACACGTCGGCACACTCTGGTCCCTTCCATTGGATTTGGTGGAGGTGGTCACTGACGAATACATCTATTTTTGATAGTGTTTAGTGCAGTGCTGCTGTGCGCCATCGTCTCACATGATGTTATATAGGCAGTGGCCAGTAATATGTTCTAACTTTTGATAAAATAATGTCACCGGCAAGTATTTTTCTCTCATCTGACCTAGAAACCATTGTGTGCTTTATATTACATGGCCCTGTTCGTTCTCTTTCTGTCGCCACTTTTCTGTCTCTGTCTGTCTGTGTCTGTTGGGATCTCTCTCTTTCTCTGTTTGTCTGGCGGTCTATGTCTCTGTCCTGCTCTATCATCTTCTCTCCCACTGGTCAGGGTGTTTACCTGCTGTTGACAGCTCAGCCCTCGCTGGTTATTTACCAGCCGTGTAGTGTGATAAGGTTTGTTCAGACACAGAAATCCATTCTTATTCTAATGACAGTTATTGTGGGGGATTGTAGGGGGAGTCGATGGGCAGCTTTGTATTTGTTTCAGCTGGTAAAAAGAACGGCCATACAAGGACGGTAATAACAGCTGTTGCCGGAAGTCATTATTGTGTTTAAATTCACACTAAAAAATATTTAGTGTTTTTTTAAAGCTGATTTATTTCCGTCATGATGAAGTTGATGAATAATTGCACAGAATGGGGGGTAGATCTGTACCCAATGGTCAACAAGCAGAAAATGTCCACGGTGTTGTGTGGGCGCACAAAGGCGATGGTATGGGGTGTCTCTGTCGGGGCTGGTTCCAGACTTGTGCTCGTTCAGGGCCTTTGAGTGGTGAAGTGCTGCAGGGGGATATGTGTCTGTGAATGCAGTAGCCTGGAACTGCCACCTCCCAGCACCAGCACCTTTATGTGAACCAGTCACACAAGTTCTACATCCTACATGGAACATGGCGAGCCCCTCCGACCCAGTGTTCAGTGTCTGTGTGTGTGAGACAGGGAAATGGTCCGATTCAACAAGTGCACAACACAAACAGGGAAAATCAATGAGGAGTACTCTTTCATAAATGGAGTGGGCTGTTGAATTAGCCTGATGGGTCCATGTTGGAACACAGTGGATTGTTTGCCCTCCGTATTTGGGTTGTGTCTATCGACTGTGAAGGGGCTTGGTTTACAGCTGTGAAAAGACAATGGCCCAATCAATGGACCACTCAGCCAACCAAGCAACTCATTTGGATTTGCCTGGGTTTACAGTAGCGTGCGTGTGCATGTGCGTGTGTGTGTATATAAAAGTGAGAACTGGTGTTAACTGGCTCCATTGGTGTAGTGTTGTAGGGAATTCGCCAGTCCAAACAATCACCCTGCAACCCACAGATTCTAATTGCCCTTTTCAACATGCCTGATTATTCCATTCATGGGGGGGGAAAGGTTTTCATTTAGTCAGTCTCATTTACAGTGGCTCTAGCTAGCGTCTCAATAATTATTATGGTATATCCTGCAGCATAGCACTCCCTGCCTCTGCCCTTAAAGCTCAGCACAGTACCAGGCAATTTCCGCCTCCTTCATTTTTCCACTTTTCAAATATTGTATATTTAGAGTTGTAAGGTGGTGTTTTTGTAAAAGCATGCCAGGGGGTCCATTGTGGACATATTTGACCAGAATAAAGGAATTGTACTTAACAATGATATATGACAAGCTATTAATCATTCTGGATGCAATACGGGCTGTCATATTATGAGGAAGGTGTTATGGAAGGGGTTCTCGCTTTTCTGCAACTGCTAAATATGTTTTCCTTAGAAACAAAGTATGAATATTGCTACTAGTTCTGTTATAGTTCAAAGGAGCTTATGAATTCATATAACAACTCAGGGGTTCCCAAACCTACTTTTGCCTTTCACCTTGTTTTGATATATTTACTGCCTGGTCATGTCCACTCTGTTCTAAGAGCCTCTGAAAGAGCCACAAGGAATGTGAAATATTGTTTGTTTTGTCCGTGGGAAAATACAGCCTGGAAGGAAGTGGCGGCTTATATTTGTTTAGAGTTTTTTTTAAAAGGTAGTCCCACATTTGGTAGAAGATAATATAAACTACTCTGGGCTTTACTAATACATTTTTCAGCTGTTGGAGGTTGCATAATTTGAAATGAAATTCTAATGAAGTTTCTAATGAAACCACTTGGGGTTGCTACCTCTAGTTTCAGATTTGAGGACTGCTTTATATTACGTATTGAGATATTTTCATAAAAAACAATTTTATAGATTTGATATCTCCTGTTATTTCTTGAAAAGTCATCGAACCTATTTGTATTCCTAGTATCTATTAACAATAAAGCCACAATAGTAAACTGTTTTATTGACAATACCTTTAAGGTCAGACTTCTGAACTCTTTCCACTTGACTCCATTTTACCATGTCTGTCCTTGTGTTTTATCCAGAGACAGTAAAAGAAAATACATTTTGAAAAAGAGGGAGAAAGAACGGAGAGGAGAACCATTAGCACCATCCAAGTGAAGCTTTCCTTCTCGTTAAGCTAAATGGGCTGCCTGCTGAACCTGCCCATCTGAGAAAGTACAACTGGACCAGATGAAAAGAAACAGGAATCGATTAACCTAATAGCTTGTTCAATCAATCCCTATGTTTTTCTGATAGATTGACGGAGGCTATCGGCTGGAGAACCACTGGTAGTAATGAAGCTGCTGTGAGGGGCCAAACTGGTTGAGTCAGTCCAATCCTTTTCCTATCCTGGTCATGCCCACAAAGTGTAAAGAAATGAGAAGCTCTCATTGAAGTGTGTTCATTTTAGTGGAACATTAAATGGTTTGAAGGGGCATTTTACCATAGCAAACTAATTAATGTACCAATTACTAATGTTTGCAATTATACGTTTGTGTCGTAAATACACAAGTTCTCCTCAACTCACTCTGCAATGAGTGCAAATGAATTTAGTAGTAGAATCTACTTTCTCTTTATTGATCAGTCCATAAAATTTCCCATAATTAACTACAACACATCTCACTGGTAAACGCCATATTTTAGTTTACCTCTCATGCAAAAGATATCAACAAACACAAATGACCTTTTCCATTGATAATTAGCTTTTTACAAGCTAATTCTGTACCTTCGTGGTTACTGGACAAAACGCAAACATACATTAACACACGTTTACCAGACGAAATGAGTTGAATTCATTCTTTCTCATCCCTCCACTAAATGTAGTAGTTCTATGATGAATGCCACTGTACAATAACAGCAAGGTAACCATGTTTAAAAGGAGTCGACATTGTACAGTAGATTTCTAATGATGGATTGCAATAATAATTTTCCATAGCCGGGGTTTTCAATAACCAAGATACAAATCAATTGCCGTTTTAACTAGACAAATTGAAAAAGACTGGACTAACCCCTAGCGTTATTTTCAGCTACAGTTGGCAAAAGCGTGAATCTAAACACACATTTACTAGTGGAAATAGCTAACAATTCAAGTTTTTCGACGCTCCACTAAATCTGGTTTTGTGAATGCAATCATGTGTTTTACTAAATTTTCATTCAGTAGCTTGAATAACAGCAAAGTAACTGTTTCCAAAAAAGCATGAACTGCAAATAAAAACAGAATGCAATAAAGTGCAAATCATTTAAGGCTATGAAAGGTGACATATCAATTGTTGAAACTGAGAAATGTTATTGTTAATGGAAAAATACATGACCATTTTGAGTTTGATGCCAGCAACCCGTTTAAAAAGAATTGTGACGGGGCATGTTTAACACTGTTGCATCATCTCTTCTTTTAACAATACTGTGGCGTTTGGGAAGTGAGGAGACCAATTGCTGTAGTTTTGAAAGTGAAATGTATTCCAATTATTGCTTGATATAGGATACCCTTTTTGTATTTTTTCTTTCATAATGTGCCAAATGTTTTTACTGGGTGACAGGACTGGACTGCAGGAAGGCCAGTTTAGCACCCAGACACTTTTACTAAGGAGCTATGCTGTTGTAATATGCACAGAATGTGGTTTGGCATTGTCTTGCTGAAATAAGCAAGGTCTTCCCTGAAAAAGACATAGTCTTGATGGTAACATATGTTCCTCTAAAACCAGTGTATATTGTTCAGCATTTGTAGTGCCTTCACAGATGTGCAAGTCGCACATGTAACTTGCACTAATGCACCACCATACCATCACGGATGATGGCTTTTGAACTTTTTGCTGATAACAAGCCGGACGGTCCCTTTGTTCTTTAGCCCAGAGGATGCTATGTCCATGGTTCCCCCCCAAAATTGACATTTTGATTAGTCAATAGCATAGTACAGTTTTCCACTTCACCTCAGTCCATCTTAAATGAGCCCAGAGAAGGTTATGGCATTTCTGGATCTTTTTTATATTAGTTTTCTTCTTTGCATGATAGGGTTTTAACTTGCATTTGTGGATGCAGCGTTGTAGTGCATTCACAGACCATGGTTTTTGGAAGTGTTCCTGAGCCCATGCAGTGATTTCCACTACATAATCATGTCTGTTTTTATTGCAGTGCAGCCTGAGGGGGCGAAGCTCATGGCCATCCAATACTGGTTTTCAGCTTTGTGCTTTGCGTACAGAGATTTCTCCGGATGCTCTGAATCTTTTAATGATATTATGTACTGTAGATGATGAGATCCCCTAACTCTTTTCAATTTTACATTGAGAAGGCATAAATCACTAGATATTTCATACCTATCTGCTGTGTTGGTCTTGTTAAACTGCTGTATTAAATACAATCTTCAATCTGTATTGAATGTCGATTGAAGATCTCATAATATCTAGCTACCACTATCTTTTAAAACCATTGTACAGTTGCCTACTCAAGGTTCAAACATGTATGGTTCGATATAACAATGTGAGATCACTTTCAAAAAGTGATCCTTCAAACTATGACTAAAAACCATAACTTATTGTAAAGTTTGCTAGCTAGTAGTATCAGTGTACTACAGATTTAAATTACCCACAGAGTGGAGATGAAGGCGAGAGACAATGGCACACCTGGAAGTTGCAGTCTTAGATTTGTAGATTTTTAGATAGGAGAAACACTTTGAACATTCATCAATACATCTATTGATAAAAAATCGCTGAACGTCATCTTAATATTTGTAGTATAGAACAGACAGTCTTCAACTGAAGGTTGATTATTAGTGGTGCAGTAGCAGATAATCTATATAATACAGCCCAAGTCCAATTAATATTAAATTGTGTCTTATTTTCTAGCAAAGCTTGTAAGTGAGTTGGTTTTACAAGGTTCTGACGCTAATGTTTTAATGACAGGGCCACGATCAGCCTCCTTATTCTCAGTAGCCGTCTATACACTTGGTCGGTCAGGTTGGTCTGTTGGTCGGTCGGTCTGTCGGTCGGTCGGTCTCTTTCTCTCTCGATGTACCTGTGTCAACACTGACAACTTTTTCCTCATTAAATTGTCAGCCTGCACTTTGTGCCACACAGAGACACTTCTCCCTTCACTGGCCCCTAATAGACCAGTCTTTACATGGCCCACTGGCTCCTCATTGCTCCTTACTGCCATTGACCCTCTCAGAGCAAAGCAAGTTATTCGCAGTCTTCTTAGAGCAATCAGGGACTCAGATGGGGCATCAGACTTCATAATGCATAAGGTTTGATAATCCATGGTGCTGGTTTGTGTGTGTGTGTGTGTGTGTGTGTGTGTGTG
>JACXGJ010006393.1:0-34569 GCA_016801105.1 Esox niger | reverse complement strand
TCTGCCCAGCCCCTGTCTGTACCTCTGCCGTCAGCACGTTTACCGACCTCTCGCCTGTCCCCGACTACTCTGCCTGCCGCCCGTCTGTACCTTCGTCGCTGGTGCGTACGACTCATTACCTACCATTCCCGTGTTACTTGCAAGTCCCTGTCCCTCTCGCCCTCAGTCCGCACTTGGGTCCTCACCTACGACCCTGACACCACCCTTTAAGAAAGACAGGAATAATAAAGAGTGTAGGCTATAAACACAATTTGTTGAAAAAACACTCATGGACATCATGAAGGAACAAATGAGTAATATCTTTTTAGTAGAAGTGTAAAAAGGCCAGTCTTATGCAGAGAATAAACGATCACAATCAATCAAATTCATCCTATTTTAAATCAGACATTTCGCAAAGTTCTTTGTAAAATTAAAAGTAAAATTCTTGTAAAAGTATTAGACAATTGCAAATTACCTTCATGTTAACACAAACATAACATGGCTAGCAAAGTGCTAACCGAAACTAACAACAAACACTTGATTGGAGCTAGCATACAGCTAACCGGAGCCAGCTAACAAGAACTAGCTAATTGCTAACCCTTACAGTGCAACAACGGCAAAGTTCCTAAAGAATACAATTACAAAATTCCATTATATTAATCCTAAGGATATTGTCAGGAGTGTTGTTTACGAAAAAATAAATGTTCATACAGTTACAAATGTGTTTTTTTTTCAAAGGCATTTTATATTCAAAATGGGTTTTCAGTATAGTTCATAGTTATAAAATGACTATGCTTTTCCAACCCTCTACATATTCCCTTTAACAGGAAAGTATTGACATTTCAGTGTACTTTTGAACATTACCGACCTGGAAAACAAGATAAATGATGAGAAAGAAAACATGGCTTTTCATTCAAGAGTTACGAGAACGCACAGGTGTTTGTTTGGATCGTATTCAGTCCCAACGCATTGAGAAGCAAAGGAGTTTGGAAAGAAGTTTGCAAAGAAGACCATAAGGATTGGACTGTGGAGGAATGGAGTAAGGTCGTCTTCTCTGATGAGTCACATTTTCAGCTTTGCTCAACACCTCATCATCAAATGGTTAGACAGAGACCTGGAGAGGATCGGTGATGATCTGGGGATGCTTCAGCAAGGCTGGAATTGGGCAGATTTGTCTTTGTGAAGGATGCATAAATCAAGCCATGTACAACGTTATCCTGAAACAAAACCTGCTTCCTTCTGCTCTTACACTGTTGCCCAACTCTGAGAATTGGCTTTTCCAGCATGAAAATGCTCCCTGCCACACAGCCAGGTCAATCAATGTTTGGATGGAGGACCACCAGATCAAGACCCAACCATGGCCAGTCAAATCTCCAGACCTGAACCCCATTGAAAACCTCTGAAATGTGATCAAGAGGAAGATGGATTTTTAAAATTTTTGTGCCAGGAGTGGCATAAAGTCACCCAACAGCAATGTGACAGACTGGTGGAGAGCATGCCTAGACACATGAAAGCTGTGATTAAAAATCTGGCTTATTCTTCCAACTATTGATTTCTGAACTGTTCCTAAGTTACAACATTTTGTATTTTGTTGTTGAAAAATGTATATGAATTTGTTTTCTTTCCATTATTTAAGGTCTGAAAACAATGCATGTTTTTTGTTATTTTGATCAGTTGTTATTATCTACAAATAAATACTCTAAATGACAATATTTGTATTTGGAATTTGGGAGTAATGTTGTCAGTGTTTTATAGAATAACACAAAAATGTTCATTTTACTCATACACATACCTATGAATAGTAAACCCAGAGAAACAGATAATTTTATATGTGGTCTCTTAATTCTTTTCAGAACTGCATAAACAGTAAATGTATTTTTGTTTTTACTTTTCATTTAACATTTCATGGAAATTTGGAAATGTCAATAATTGATGTATTTGAAAATGTCAATAACTGATGTCAAATCTGTTGTTTACATTTTATTGTTTTCTTCTAGTAATGGTATAGGATCCAGAAATATGAAGCAGGAATACTTTCATAGGGCATTGTCTAATTATGCACACTGTATTTTCTCTGTAGAGATCTGTCTGCTGACAAAGGGAAGACGCACTGCCAGCGTTCGCGCTGACACCTACTGCCGCCTCTTCTCTCTCTCTGTGGATCACTTTAACGAGGTGTTGGAGGAGTACCCCATGATGCGCCGTGCTTTTGAGACAGTGGCGATAGACCGCCTGGACCGCATCGGTAAGGCCAAGATTTTGTCTCGTTTTACGCTACCGGACTGCTTCCGTTTGGGATCCCTGTCATGCCCTGCCTGTGTAATGTGTCTTTCTATCTTCATCGTATTTGCCCTCCACAGCACCGTGTCTGTCCACCATCGTGATGCATGACCTGTATGCTTCACTGTCTTTGTCCTTTCTTTCCTCCTCTCTTCCCATCAAGTTAACTTGATTTAAAAATTATTTTACATTTGTAACATTGATTGTTTCAAAAAACAAACAAAAAATTATAATTGTGTTAAAATGGAAGGCAGTGCCAGGGAATGACACTGTCTATCCGGGAGGGTGCCAGATCCCTCCTTTCTTTGGTTTGTTGATGACCCCCAAATGGAACCCATTACGGCGAGTGGACGGAAGCTAGAACTCATCTGCATGTGCCTCCGTATCCATTCACCTGCATACCCGGGTATGAGCAGCACCCCAACCCCGTCCCAAGGCCCGGCCCAGCCCAGCTAGACCAGTCAAAGACTGGCCTCGTCATCAACCAGGGGCCCTGAGCTGGTCATGTGACACCAGGGAGGGAGGGCAGGGAAACGGAGGTTTCAAATGTGGCCTCGGCCAGCTTGACTAGGCTTTACCAGGCACGGCTTGTAGATTCTATGTCATAGCTTCTGTTAGGTTTGTAAACATCTGTCAACTTTACACAATATTCCCAGGTTCTCCGGGATATCCTAGTCAGAATGCTCCTGGAATCAGGAAGGAATTAAGGAAGACATTTGGTATGTTGGGAAATTTGGGAATTTGTGGGAAGTTACCAGCTTTTGCAACCCTAGCTAATGTACATGGCCATTTCCTTCACCTCTCTGCCAAGAATATTACATACTTGGAACAACATCAAATATCTGGCCACGGTTATTATTAGTGACCAATAGTAATCAGAAGGAAAGATAATCAATCAGATAGAAACAGTATTAATATAAAGATTGAAAAAAGGGGCACATGTATGTAATGCAACCTGGGCATCTATTTGTTTTTAAAGCTGAATACCTGATTTCTTTTAATTATTATTTTGGTATTGAATTTAATCAAAATAGACTATATTTGTACTGTATCAATATATAGGAAATATTCACATAAAATATGGTCTTGGTTTATAATTACAAATATTTTCTGATAGTTTTCTCGAAAGTTTGCCTAATCCAATGCTTGTAGAGTATTGCACTGGTGTTGCATAAAAGTAATGCATAAGTAATGCATCTGTAGTGGAAAAGCACCCTTTTCACATTGTGTGTTGTACATAGTCTGATCTCGAACAGCCTGGTGGCAGCATACTGACAATACCCTGGGTTGCCTTGCCTTGTTGTGCTCTAGCGAATTCTGATGGTAAATTGAGTGCCTGCAAGCTCAATCATGGTTGATGGCTGGTGAATGTGTTCTCCTCCAAGTGTATGGGTGCCTTCTAGTGCTTCCTAGTTAAGTAAGCAGTGTGATAAGAAGCAGAAATATATGTGCATTGGAAAAGACATCTTTGCATCTCCCAAGCATGTCAGTAGTTATTGTTGTTAGGAAAAGCCGTAAGCGTGAATTGGACAAAACTGAGAAGGTAGAGAGTACTAAATTAATGTATTCCAATTGCACTCATACTCCCCTAAAGATGTAATGTTATGCTTTTTTATTATTTCTACTTTATTGAGAGATGTTAACCTGACTTAGGACTTTCTAGCCTTGTTGTTAGAAACATGTAAATAAAAAAATATCCAAACATTTGCAACATCAGAAATGTAATACTAATTAATAATTAGTGTAATAACAAAATATAATGTATGATGCTTATGTTTGATAAAGGTAACATTACAATGATAACATTATAAGCAAATGTCGAAATGTTACAATTTGTGTGAAACTATAAGCATTATACATTAAATATTCCTGGGACATTTCCAAAAGAAAAAAAGGAATTTGGTTACTGGTTGGGGAATATTTATCATCATATACATAATGTACAGTATAGGGAGAGCTAGGGATCTAAAAAAAAGTGTTAATAAACAAGCGCTGTTGAAATTGCAGGGCCAAACATTAAATACAGAATAAAAGAATGCTATTGTCAATCTCTGTAGCCAATTACACAAAAGCATAAAATACATAAATCATTATCAGGCACATATCAAGCAATATAATTGAGTGGATGTTTTAGCACAGGCATCCAATGTTTTCTTCATTATAATAACTACTGATTTACTAGTACAAAAACAACTTGAATTTGCAGAACGATAGTGTGCTCTTTTATTTGATAATTTGAGTTAATATAGTTGTTTGTGCAATTTAGGCATGCTGATATGTAATTGCTTTGCACGCCTAGTATTGACTCAACATTGCAGTACTATTGTGACAGGCAAATCAGCATCATGTGATAACTTCTCTGATTATTCTCATAGGTAGATTAGACCAATCAGATTTAATTAATAGTCATTATAGTGTCTACCAAGCAAGTTGTACCATTTGTATTGCTGACCAACTAGCTACGCGTATTGTACATCAGGTCTACTGGCCTATAGATTCTAAAGGCACATTTACTAACTTCAAAAAAAAAATGCCCTTTTGACCTCTATGGTGGTCATGATTTACATTTGCCCTTTTCACTAAAGAATTACGTTGGCTTTGCAAAAATCTAAAAGATGTGTCACATTACGTTTTCCTTTAAAAGAAGAGCTGGCTGCCGGCTCTTAAAATAACACTTCTTCTTAAATCAAGAAGTGTTATGGAATAAACCTGTCCATTTGGACTTAAAAAAGGGGTTTTTGTCTCATACAAGGGAAAATACAATGTCATGATGAGTGCTGGATGTCTCGTTTATATATATGGACTGCATTTGGTTAAGTGCTTGTCTGGTTGGTTCGTATAAAAGGAAAAAGAAAATAACCATGCATTGAACCAAATAACATGTTGCAAAATTGATTGTATCTCTATCTAAAAATTATTTGACCAGGAATTCCTCTTGAGATGAGCACATCTCGTTTTCAAGAGTGTCCTGGCCGACGAATAGGCAGCAGGTAAACGCTTTATTCCAATTACAACATTCGCACAGCCAGGGAAAAATGAGCTAGAGGCACACTAAAATGGATACGCTTCTTAAATGCATCTTCCAGAACATGAATTCACAATGTTACATTTATACACAAGGTGAATTTGTTTCCTCCATGGATTGAGTGAAAATACAGTTTATTACATTTTAAAGTCAAATTTTTTTTTAGAAATATGACACAGGAATTTTCATTGAATGCTACATGCCATACTGTTTCAGTATTTTGCATTATCCTGACCAATTACATAATATTTACTATGGTAAATACATTTACCCTTTGTTCACAAATAAATACATGTCCTTAGATTACTACCTGGATAGTATGCATCATATCCAACTGTAACATTGGTGAGTTAAGGAATCAATTTTTGTAATTTTGTTGTTTTTTATTTATTATTATGTTTATTTTGGTCATGAATGGTTAACTCTGTGGCAAAACTATTGAAAAAGGTTATTCTTGAGGGAGGTATTCTACATATATGTGTACATTTAAAAGTAGTTCAAGTTGAACAGCAGAAAGATTTCAAGAACATGATCTCTTCATTCGTTTGTTGGTGAATATAGCAATACTTGTTTTTCTGTTTTTCACGTTGTTTATGTTGTCATTACTTTTGTTTCCTACCTTTTGTTTCATTAATTCATTTATTGAATCATTTTTTATTGGTATGGTATTTATTTGCCCCTGAATTGAAAGATATCATTATAACATTCAATCATTACATACAGCAACATCCAAAAATATCACTGAAAAAGCAGAATAGTCATTTGAATTTGTCTGAAAGCATTTCAGTTTGTTTCAGGGCATTTCATTATATGTATACCAACAATACATGGTAATCAATGGACAATATTGCTATGTTTTACGTGTTAACTTTTACACCAACAGGGAAACCATAAGAAATATTGGAACACATAAACTTACTATTGTAGCTGGAAATGGCTCATTTTGTAATGGAAAATCTATAGAGGCTAACAGTTATGGACAGACAAATCTATGTTTGAGGTGTTCGGATATCAAAGAAGAACATTTGTGAAATGGAGACCAAATGAAAAGATGGGAGGAGTGCTTGTGGCCATCTGTCAAGCATGGTGGTGAAGGCAATGTGATGGCCTGGGGGTGCTTTGGTGGTGATAAAGTGGGAGATTTCTACAGGGTAAAAGGGATCTTGAAGATGGAAGGCTATCACTCTATTTTGCAACGCCATGCCATGCCCTGTGGAAGGCGCAGGGTATGGCATGGCAGGAGAGAAGCAGTCAGCTGATAATCTGTCTATAATAGAGCAGCTATCACTGTCACCGGATCTTAACCATATTGAGCTTATCAGTTATTCAGGCTTGAAATGCTGCATTTTGCGGACTGTTTGACGATACCTAAGTTTCAAGGACCCAATTATTATTTTAACTGAAATCATTATTTGTACCCTTGTCAATAATTGTATTTCCAATTCATTTTGATATATTTCCAATTCAAACAAATTTCATATATGATTTCAAGGAGAACAAGGACATTAATAAGTGACCCCAACCTTTTGAACAGTAGTGTACTTTTGTATAGAGAAACTGTTGGCCAGTATCATTTAAAACATTTTATATCAGCTCTAATGTCAGTAGACATTTTTAAGCATTTACTGTGAATTTAGTAGTGGTTAGATATACAGTATTTGGCATACAAAAAACTACAGTATGAAAAATGACATTTCTCAATTAGCACCATTAATTCTGAAATCTCCACGAACAAAACTATGAACTGAGCTTTCTGAACTAAAAAATGTGACTGTACTAAACCTGACTAAACTCACTTCACTCCTTCATCCCATGTCCTCATGTTTGAATGATAACATGTTTGTGCCATGTTGTGCTCCACATCCACAGTGATAAATCCTGAAGCATTTTCTTCAGCATTATATGCTGTCATGTAAGTCCATGGTAATCCTGCACCCAGTGTCTTGTGTTAGCATTAGCATCTAGCCACTTCCCTA
Source organism: Esox niger (assembly GCA_016801105.1). Classification (NCBI taxonomy): domain Eukaryota; kingdom Metazoa; phylum Chordata; class Actinopteri; order Esociformes; family Esocidae; genus Esox; species Esox niger. The sequence continues at coordinate 27,309 of JACXGJ010006393.1, read as the reverse complement.
GTAGATCAAGATGCTTTCAGCATCACTATTGGTCAGAACCAGAACCATAGGGTTAAACAACTTAATGAGTCAGAAACCTAGCGCTAAGCTTACAAATGGATGAACGATATGTTCCGACTCCATCCATCTTTGTGAAAGTATTTTCTCTGCAACCTCACGACAACCAGTATCAGCACACCATGTCCAGAACCATTAGGATCCTCAACAGCTTGTTCTGCCAAGCCAAAAGAATGCTAAATGAAAAAATAACTGCTAAAAGGTTAGAATGGCTAACCTGACTAACACCTTCATTTGAGTGCACTACTTTACACTAACTCTACATATACATAGTGGACTACACTGTTATTTGCGTACTTATTATTTATTATCAGTGTTTATTTAGATACTGTGAACTGCAAGAGTATTTGGACAGTGACCCACATTATTCTGGGGGTTTGTATTCCAGCATTTGTATTTGAAATTATTCATTCACTACAGGATATATAGACTGTCAGCTTTAATGTATTGGTGACGTCATCCAAATCTGAATTCATCATTTTGAAATAGCACCCATATTTTGTACATAGACCCTTCATTTTAGGGTATCGGAACTATCTGGCCAGTTGGCTTTAAAACTGTTTCTTTGTAGGCAGGTTATTATCATTGTTTTTTGTACACAAGAAGAGGTGGGCCATCATTAAGCAGATACATTTGAATAAACAAGAGACAGTCAAAACATTTGGTGTATAAGAGTCAACTGATTTGTAAACTGAGAAGAAGGAAGTAAGCACTGGTGAGTTCAGCCAAGGCAAACAACTTGCTAGACCAAGAAATACCCCTACAGTGAATGACTTAAGAATGCTCACCACAATGAAAAAAACAGATGTCCAATGGATCCTAAACACTCTCCAGAAGGTAGGCATGGAGGTCAGCCACTGTCATCTGCAAAATATTTGTCCAGCTAGACTACAAAGTCTGGACGGTAAGCTAGTTGGAAAAAACATTAGTGGAAATTTACAGCACAGAAATTCGGATAAGAGAACCAAACTGATGTCAATAAGTGTGGGGAAGATAATGGATTTGTGATATGAGGAGGGGTGTGTGTTGTATGGCACTCACTGGAACAGGCTAATTTGTCTTCATTGATGATGCAACTGTTGACAGCAACTGCAGTATAAGTTCTCAGAGTGTGCAGAACTTAATAATGGAGCATGACCCAAAACACACTGCTGTAGCTACCATGGGGTTTATAGAAGTCTTCACTGACCAAGTCAGTCACCCAATCACATTCTAACTGAACATGCGTTTCACTTGCTGAAGACAGAACAAAAGGCAAAATGGCCCCAAAACAAGTAGGAAATGAAGATGCTGCTTTACAAAGCAAGCAGGGCATCATTAAAGAAGATACCCAGTGTCTGGAGAAAGTATCTACAGGTTGCAATGGATATGCAACTAGGTAACATTACTTTACTGTACATAAAGGTAACCTGTCCAAATGCCTTTGGAACAGAAAAATGGGGGTTATGAAATGAAAACACCCAAATATCACTGAAATGAATGCTGACTGTCTTCACTTTAACCTCATTGTCTTGGAATCAATCCATCAATTGTATGTTTAAAACCATTTTATATCAGCAGTTGTCACAAAGTGCTGACACCCTGAAATCATTTTGAATCCAAAATACTGGGATACAAAGTCAAAAATCCAAAAATGTTTCATAGACAGTGGTGTTGGAGTACACTGTATTTATTATTTATTGTCTATCCTGCTGCCTAGTCATTTGCCACAAGTACATACTGTGGGGAGAACAAGCATTTGATAGACTGCTGATTTTGCAGGTTTTCCTACTTACAAAGCATGTAGAGGTCTGTATTTTTTACCATAGGTACACTTCAACTGTGAGAGACGGAATCTAAAACAAATATCCAGAAAATGACATTGTATGATTTTTAAATATTAATTTGCTTAATTAATTTTATTGCATGACATAAGTATTTGATCACCTACCAACCAGTAAGAATTTCGGCTCTAACAGACCTGTTAGTTTTTCTTTAAGAAGCCCTGCTGTTCTCCACTCATTACCTGTATTAACTGCAACTGTTTGAACTTGTTAACAGTATAAAAGACACCTGTCCACACACTCAATCAAACAGACTCTAACCTCTCCACAATGGCCAAGACCAGGGAGCTGTGTAAGGACATCAGGGATACAATTGTAGATCTGCACTAGGCTGGGATGGGCTACAGGACAAAAGGCAAGCAGCATGGTGAGAAGGCAACAACTGTTGACGCAATTATTACAAAATGGAAGAAGTTCAAGATGACGGTCAATCTCCCTCGGTCTGGGGCTCCATGCAAGAGGGACCTCGTGATGCATCAATGATCATGAGGAAGGTGAGGGATCAGCCCAGAACTACACGGCAGGACCTGGTCAATGACCTGAAGAGAGCTTGGACCACAGTCTCAAAGAAAAGCATTAGTAACACTACGCCCGCATGGATTAAAATCCTGCAGCACATACAAGGTCCCCCTGCTCAAGCCAGCGCATGTCCAGGCCCGTCTGAAGTTTGCCAATGACCATCTGGATGATCCAGAGGAGGAATGGGAGAAGGTCATGTGGTCTGATGAGACAAATATAGAGCTTTTTGGTCTAAACTCCACTCGCCGTGTTTGGAGGAAGAAGGATGAGTACAACCCCAAGAACACCGTCCCAACCGTGAAGCATGGAGGTGGAAACATCATTCTTTGGGGATACTTTTCTGCAAAGTGGACAGGACGACTGCACCATATTGAGGGCAGGATGGATGGGGCCATGTATCGCGAGATCTTGGCCAACAACTTCCTTCCCTCAGTAAGAGCATTGAAGATGGGTCGTGGCTGGGTCTTCCAGCATGACAACGACCCGAAACACACAGCCAGGGCAACATAGGAGTGGCTCCGTAAGAAGCATCTCAATGTCCTGGAGTGGCCTAGCCAGTCTCCAGACCAGAACTCAATAGAAAATATTTGGATGGAGCTGAAAGTCCGTACTGCCCAGCGACAGCCCCGAAACCTAAAGGATCTGGAGAAGGTCTGTATGGAGGTCTGTAATTGCAAAAAAAGGTTTCTGTACCAAATATTGAGTTCAGCTTTTCTGATGTATCTAATACTTATGTCATGCAATAAAATGAAAATATATTTTTTTTAAATCATACAATGTGATTTTCTGGATTCGATTCCGTCTCTCAAAGTTGAAGGGTACCTATGATAAAAATTACAGACCTCTACATTCTTTATAAGTAGGAAAATCTGCAAAATCAGCAGTGTATCAAATACTTGTTCTCCTCACTGTAGTTACTTCAAACTAGCTTGTACATTACTGGAGCTTGCATAGCAAGAGTCCACAGTTTCAGTCTTCCACATATATCTTATCATTATTATTTGGTCTACTACTCCATTGAGCTGGAAATGCTCAAAAGTTTTAGATGATAAAAATGATCTGGAATAGTGTGCTTGCATACAACTTTTGATTAATTTTAACATTGACATTGACTTCAAAGGGATTTCTGAGCATTCTAAATCTTTCATTGTGACAACATTAGCTCTAACACTTCACTGTGTAACTAAAACTCAGATTTTGCCACAAAATACATACATACAATATATCATATCAAAATCTAAATTAAAATGATATGAATTTGCAAACATTGGCATAATTTGTGTTCATTAAACTCCTTACATAATCCTTTTAATCAAGCTGGAGAGACCAAACCAACTTTGTTTCACATATTTAGACTAGGAAAACTTAAATTGCTTGTAAGTGTATTAATAATGATCTATATTTGCATATATTAGCAAATATTAGCATAATTAGTGATCATTTACCCCAAAATAGTATTTATTGAACCAAGGGAACAAATCAACATTGTTTCACATGTTTAGGCTATGCCTTTTTAGAGTTCTTTTACTTTTAATAAGTTTAGGCAAGGCCTGGAATCTTGGAGAATCAAGCTATTATCATTATAATGTTTAACTCTTTCTTGCACTTTTGAGTCGTTGTGATGTAAGCTTTTCACTGTCAGTGTCAATATCTTTTATAATTGTCACGTGAGAAATAGTGTTTGGGTATCCAACGGTATCATAGCCAGCCAATGAATTATGTTTTTTGTAAATGGCTGGTAAGGTATTTACCTATTCTGCGGACTGAATGAATTATTCCTGATCTTGTGCCTATGCTTATTTGAGTGCTTGCAACATCTTCATAAAACTGTCCCTAACGGTTATTGCTTAATGTTTGTTGATCAAGCATAATCTGAGGCGTAAGAACTAGGACAGTTTCCCAAGAATTGGGGCTGTTTTCTAAAATGGTCCCCTATTCCCCTTACAACTGCATCACTTTTGACCAGAGCCATATTGGCCTAATACAAAAGGATTAGGGTTTGATTTAGGTCAATAACCTAGAGATGTATTTGACAGGACATGTCTCAGCAACACTACCTCATTAGGGAATTCAGTGATCCCCTTGACCCCTTCACACAATGTTAATAACCTGTCCTTCAGAATATCTGACTGCCTCAACAATGTGCTTTTGCCCTGCCCTTGACCCAGCAGGCTAAATGCCATCTGGGAGACTAGCCTATAAACATCATGACAATTCTTTGTAAAGGAAAAAATGTGTTCAGACATAACATAATTATATGAATAAACAGGAAACAACATTGACATTCCTGTTCTATTTAAAAATGTGTATGGATGTTTTTAACCAATTAGTTGTTTTTCACCCAAACATCCTATGCATGAATCTTAACATCTGTTCTTACTAATAGCCAGCAAACAGGAGAGGGTTCTATTATTTTAAAAAGGAACACTGGGATTGTCATTGTCAGACGTACTGATTCAATTACATGACATGCACAATAATTAAGCAAGTGAGTATACTGATTGTATCATTATTTCTATGCACATTTTCCAACTCCAAACCATATAAACTTGAATGCTCATTGGATTGAATCATTTTCAGGTAAAATGTAATAATGGAGGGTGTGGCAACAGTGAATAACACCATATATCAAGGTGTGCATAATTATTAGACAGCTTCATGACCTCAGGTAAAATGGGCCAGAAAGAGATTTAACTGACACTGAAAAGTAAAAAAATATCAAATGCTTTTAAGACAAATGCAACGCTCCCGAAATAGTTAAACTATTGAGGTGAGACCACCAGACATTCAAATGACAATAGTCAACTGGGGTGCAAAAAACGCATAGAGAAGAAAATACACAAATTATCTGCGAAAGACTTCACGTTTAATTCTTTAAAATAATTAAACGTGATGCCACCAGGAACCCATTATCCTCCTGTGCCATCATAGTCCAGAACTGCAATCTACCTGGAGTGTCCAGAAAAACAAGATGTCAAGATGGTCATGGTCAAGAAGGCTGAAACACAACAACCACCGAATATGATTTAAAATATACTGTATATATTGGGCAAAGAAATACTGATGACAGATTTTTCAAAGGTTTTATGGACTGATTAAATGCGAATGAATCTAGATGGACAAGATAAATGGACCTGTGGCTGGATCACTAATGGACACACGGCACCATTTCAGTCAGGCTCCAGCCAGGTGGAGGAGTGGTACTGTTATGGGCTGCTATCATTAAAGATAAGGTAGTTGGACCTTTTTGGGTTGAAGATGGACTGAAACTCAACTCCCAAACCTACTGCCAGTTTCTGGAAGATACTTTCTTCAAACAGTGGTACAGGAAGATGTCCTCAGCTTTCAAGAAGGCCATGATCATCAGACAGGATAATTCTACATCACATGTATCCAAGTACTCCACTGCTTCGCTAGCCAGCAAGGGCCACAAAGATGCCCAAATAATGCCCCCATTCTCTCCTGATTTAAGTCCTATTGAGAATATGGGGGCCCTTCTCAAACGTGAGATTTACAGTCAGGGAAAACAATACACCTCTGGTTCAGTATTTGGGAGGCTGTGGTTGCTGCTTCAGCGAAGGTTTACCAAACAGATCAAGAAACTGACTCCAGGGAAGGCATATGGCAGTTAATGAAAGGTGTTTATATTGGTCACGAAATATTTTAGAAAGGACAAAAATGTTACTTGTGTTATTTGTTACACTTGCTTTAAAAATGTTGAATAAACATGTGATATAATAAACACAAAATATATGTTTTTATTAGTTGCCTAATAATTCTGCACACAAATAGTTGCCTGATAATTCTGCCTTCTTATGTATTCCCCTGAGAAAGATGAAAACTCACTTTTGTTTTGTTTAACATTCAGGTTTGAGATAAAGGTATTGTTATTGTTCAACAATAAAATACATCTTGAGAAATACGATTCGCCTAATAATTGTTTGAAGCTGAGAAATACCAGAATACAGTACTGTAAATTTATAATGAATAAACACTGAGTTGCACATTTTTCATTTTATTTTAATAACTTAATGTCACTAAACAATTATGGTATGGTGATGTTCTATAGCTATTAGACTGTGTTGAAATGTGCTGAGAAGTGGAGAATGAATCCTCACAGTGTGCATTCTGTAGTTGTAGCCAAGTGAATGTCTAGTCAACAAATAGATTGTTTTAGAATTAGAGGCTGATTCTTATGATGTATCTGAGAGAATGACAAGTGTGTAAAAAACAATTATTTGGTAGTTATATGGTAAATGATCTAAATTCAATTAATTGATTAACTTTATCAGATATACATATATTGAATACATTAAAAATATATATCTAAATTGGGATACTTATGTTGGGATACTTTTCTTGAAATATATTTGTCACGACCGTGACGTTGTGGGGATACGGACCAGGTGCAGGCAAGTGTGGCAGTCAGTGAGGTCTTTATTTGAAACAGAAAACACAGAGCACTTGATGATAATGGGTATAAAGCAAATGGCAAACGAGAACAAAACTCACCACATACAACAGGACACACTGTAACATGGAACAATGACTGACAACTGAGGGAAGCAGAGGAGAAACATTTAAACACATACAAATGGCTTAATTGGGACCTGGTGTGAGTGATAATTGGAGACAAGACAAATGAACGGGGACCGGGATGAGTTCACGGCATTAAACATATTAACTGGATTTCAAATAGATCCAATTTAGATCATTTGAAGTATATATATTTATTTATTTATTTATTTATTTATTTTCCACTTGGGACTACCACTATTTAATATTATATATATTCCTACCACAGTACTCTCACTCAGATTTATTTAATCCATAGTCACACATTCACTGTTATCACTTCAAATACATGTAATATCCAATACCATAACATTCACCCTTGATGGAGTCTATTTAATGTGGCGGGTAAATATTCATAATAATAACAGTCATCTATGTGTTATGGAGTTTGGCCAATGCATTTAATCTTTCAGAGGGTGCCACTACACTCTGATTTGTTTGCTGAGTGTAATTTCATTGGAATTTGCAGGAATGTCTAGATAAAAGGCTCTAACATGGTAGTTGTTCTTAAATGTGGCCAAACTCTGTTTATTCATGACTCTATGCTACCAGGTGCCATGGCAGATGTCAGCCTAACATCTGATTGATCTAACCTTAACAGGGAAGAAGAACAGCCTGCTCCTCCAGAAGTTCCAGAAGGATTTGAACGCTGGGGTGTTCAACACGCAGGAGAACGAGATACTGAAGCAGATTATCCGTCAGGACCGAGAGATGGTGATGATGGTGGACCGCAAGCAGTCAGTCACAGGGATGTCTGTCACAGGGATGTCAGCCACCGGGATGAATTCCACCCCGATATCCGGAAACTCCATCATTAACTCGCCGGCTCAGCCACCTTACACCACTGCCCTGGGAAACAACCAATTCCAGCAGTCAGCCGTCATCCCCCCCTCTGCCTCAACCGCATCCCGCATCCTGCCAGCCTCGGTGCAGGGTGTCTATCCGATCTCCAGCATCTCCCACACCAACCTGAACTCATCCTCATCAGTCCCGCAAACCCCACTCTCTCTCCAGCAGCAGGGGGCCATCATGTCCCCAGTATCTTTCACCACGGCTGTGTGCAGTCCACCTGTGCAGACCCCTGGATTGGCAGGTCGCAGTTTCCAGTACGGATCGCCCACTGCATCCCAGCTCTCCCTCATCCAGCAGCCAACGTCCACCGCCCTACCGCCTCAACAATCACAGCCACCACAGCAACCACAACAGCTGCCCCAACAATCAGGAGTCTCTTCGGCTTCTTCTTCATCAACACAACAGCAACCGCAGCAGCCGTCGCAACAGCAGCAAGTTCCATCACCTCAGAGGAGCGAGAGCCTCCACAAGGGCAGCCACGCTCTCCAATCAGGAAGCCTGAGTCGAGATGTTCGCCACCTCTCTGCCTCTCAACCGTCTCTGCCTCATGACGCGTCCCTGGGTCCCCGGGCGCACCCAGTGGCATCCGGGGATTCACTGGCCTCCGTCACTCCGCCAGTGGCTGCTGTCCAGGGCACAGGTATGCAGAGTGGTCTCCGCACCACAGTACCCCAGAGGGTCAACCTGTTCCGCCAGATGTCATCGGGGGCATTACCCCCAGTACGAGCAACATCCTCTGCAGCCCAGCACAGAGATCCCACTGGCTCTAGGAGAGATTCTAGGAGAGATTCTATCTTAAGCAGTACAGAGACAGAGCAAGACAAGATGCGGTTTGCATCCAATTTATGAACCCATTTTTTTTTTACTTCTGTTTCAAATCATTGGTTATGGATGGTAAAATATTAACTTATTTTTTGTTTTCTGAAATTTTTCTTGTTAAAAAAAGAAACTCGTAGAATTACTGTACAGTACGCCCTTGTATTATATTTTAGACAAATTTCCTCCTTAAACTTAAGAATGTATATTAAACAAATATATATATAAATATGTGTAAATCCAACTAGAATATTTGGCAAAGACTTTAAAAGCTGTAGTATATAAACATGAGTCTTCCTTTCCGAAAAATATACAAATACTTACATATAGGGAGAAGATTTGAGGATGGTGCGGGAATTATTTTTCGTGTTAGTTTTTTTCTCAAATTGTTCTTTTCTGTTTTTCTAAACTGGAATGCATTGTGAAGAATCCGGAATATAACTTTTTTGTTTTGTACTTGCGAACAGGAACAGAAATATCTCACATTGCGCTGCTTTGGCACCACTGTGGAATAACTGACATAAGCAAACCTTGAAACTGTCAAAAAGCACACACACTCAAACATAAATCTGACTGCATATTTGCAGGACCTTTATATTCATCTTCGCAATTAAAAATGTAACGTAGCTAGGTGTTCCATTGTGCTCAGCGATACTTCCTCTTGAGCCACATTGTCCATATGCAGTGGTTTGTAAAAGACCATGACAGTGTTATGGGTCCAAAGGGAAAGAAACATACAATTGCTGCTTATCTTTTTTGTTGTTCCTGTAGAGAAGGATGATGCGTGTGGGGTGGGCAAGAGATGGATGATGGTGTTTTTTTCTATTCCTAATTTCAGACAGTTATAAATGTTGTTTAATGTTGCTTCAACAAAAAAACCTGTGTACATTTATAATATTTATAAACGAAAGATTATCACCATTATGCAATAGACTGTGATATAAAGTTTATCTATGTGTGTTGTAAATAGTTTTGTAGATCTAGTATAACAGATATTGTGTGGTGCATTTTCAATCATAACAATGTCTTACTTTTTTCAGGAACCTGGTCATCATCTATATGCGTGAGAAAAAAACAGTTACTTGATAACTATACATGTGTTAATTAGAGATAAGAAAACCTTAATGCAATAGCTAGCATCACTTAAGAAATGCCTATTCTGAAGTACAAATCTGCATTTATTTGCATAGTCTATGTCCTTGTTTTGTAACTTATTTAAAACATCACACTGGTACTGCTGTATATAAGAAGCAGATTAATAATTATTTTGAAGTTCCTACACTTGCTTTTTACAATGTGGTCCCCTTAATACATTAGAAACATGCTTCTGTGTTTTAAAATAGTATTATTCCTAGAAATGCTACCTATGATTTCAATAATATGGATTTGACTAACAACATAATCATGTTACACAATACAGTAATGCCTTATAATGGTGTTCGTTCATGTTGTATATCATTTCTTTGTGTGTTTGTGATGGGGAGTTCCAGCAATAAACAGCTATAAGGCTGACTAACCACACACAATCCACCTACAATCACTGTAAAAATGAATCATTGTTAAATGTAGAAGCATGGTTACTCCATATTTCCTTTTCATTGACTTTTCCCTATCTTGTATTGTAAATAATGCGGTCATATAGAAGGGCAGTTCAAATGCCTGTTGAAAATCCCATTAATCTAAATAGAAAGAAAACTCAGCTTGTTGACATAAATTTCTCTGTCTTTTTCTGCAATATGCCTATCTGCTGTAGGTTTGCAGTCGAATAGTGTATCATTTCAGCTGTTAACAGGGTATTACTGTACTGTGAACTTTACAGTCCCAGTCGATTGATGTTGAATAGACTGATGTGACCTTTCCAGACACTTTAGTCCTGAATATGTCGGGTCAAATGTCAGCGTTTGGGACCCATTAAAATAAAAAAGTAAGGTGATATTAGATCGAGTGCCACACATGCGGGTTTGCATTAAGGTTTTAGTCTCTTTTGTGTGTAAATTCAACCTATCTGGGCTTAGACACTGTGAGCTGGGTTGCTGGTTTAAGCCACGACTGGCATGTGTGGTTGATTTGAATAATGTAACTCTAACATGGGTAACAATAAACTACGTGTTTGGTTGTGTGTTGAAATTCTCAGTCATATCAATCAAGTTTTCAACATGCTGGCTGAAAATTCAGTTCAGTGTCACTGAAAGAACATGTATTCATTGTTATGCTTAAAGGTAGAGCAATGGGACTACGGTGAATGAATCAGTCAGGATAGCTCAGCTTACTGGACATGCTGGACTTAATCAGCTCAGAGTATCTAAGCCTATACAGATTCAGTTTTAAAATATTTTAACAGTACTTTACAGGCAACATGTGTCAATACTGAACCAATACAGTCCACCCAAAAAATGTTGCACAAAAAGCATGCATTCTCACAAATACTTAAAAAGATACTATCTAAAGATGTTGACGTTAAATGTACTGTGAGATTGTTTTGTTCATTGTCTGCCTAGACGTTATTTGTATGTTATGGAAGCAATGGAATTTTCACAAAAGGACATTCTTAAGTATTTGTGCCTAAAACTATAGCCATGTTCCATCCAATGATGAGTATGAGGAGCTATGATTGGCACCTGTACATATGCACACACGCACACGCTTGTGTTACTATACTTGTGGGGACCAAACATGTATTCCCATTCAAGCATCTATTTTCCATTTCCCCTACCCCTAACATTAACCCTAACTCATGAGCCTGAAATTGCCTTTTTCCTCCTAGGGGACTGGCAAAATGTTTCCACAAGGTTTAATTTCCTTGTTTAACTATCCCTACAGGGATTTCTGATACTCACAAGAATAGTAAAACCTGTACACACATTGTGTTCAACGTTTCAAAAAAATTGAGAGGAACATAAAAGCAATGAAGATGATGGCCATATGTCTCTGACATTTTTTTTAACAAAATGTGTACTTTTTTAAAAAGGTTCTAGCATTCTATTCTACAATTCAGAGAATTACAGTAATGACTAGCGCAGTAAAAGCCAGTCTCTATTGAGCTGGAATGCTAATAACATAAAACATTGTAAAAATTCTGAGCACCTTTTACTCTTTTGTTGTAGCCACTTATGGATTGATTATTAATGTGGCATAGAATGAAACTGTCCAAAGCAAAACATTTACTTTTATTTTTTTTATTGCACATTCTGATTGATAAAAGCAAAGCAGTTACAGACTAATCAGTCAGTTAGATTAAGTGGATAGAAGGCTTTAGGGAGATCCTCAACATTCTAAATTGTAACATTCTAAACATGGATGTTCTTTCAGAACAAGGATGTTTTATTACAACAAAGGTAGATCCTGCCATAGTGATTGTATAGAAACTAGTACATATTTGGATAAGAGCATGTTGGGTTTGTTTTTGATACTTGCCTTTGGAGGGAACGCTTCCCATGTGCTTTCCCCCGACAATTATTATGACAGCAGTTAGCTAGCATTATGGAATGGGCATTATGATGATATAGTAAAACATGATGGGACAAATGAACAAGTTTGGGGAACTCTAAATAAACCAGCACGTGTTTGTATGTTTCTTTTGTTTTTAATATAAAAGCTAAAAGAACAAAGAACAATGTCCTCAGAAAGGAAACCAGGGCCTTTATTCACAAAGCCTCTAATTCTAATTCTAGGACCAGTTCTACCTTTTTGATTAAAAAAATACGATGATATGGACAATAGGCAAAACTGATCCACTGAGATCAGCAGTAATACTCTTAGACACTTTGTTAATAAGGGCCTATACCTTTTGGTTTAAGACCTCTACAGTACGTTTAATATGTTTACTGAAAATGTGTTTTGGAGAGAGGAAGTGGGGGAGATTATGGAGATGTCGTAACGAGCCACATCTGCAAGAGGAGTCTTAAAACACCGCTGACATGATCATTGTTGAGCTCATTCATGTTAACAAACCAAGGCTTGGTAAAAATGAAAAAATAGTTGGTTACTTGACACAGATATAGTGAAGGTACATGTTAAACTTTCTTACAACTATATGCAGACAAACGGTGTTTGTCAAAAATATGATTTTGTTTTCTGTTTTATTTTTTGTTTGTATGTAAATAATTATCCTTTAAAATATAGAAAATAAAAGACATATTGTCATTTAGCTACTGAGTTTGCGTGTAATTTTTTCATCCACCAAGCAGACCGTCAAAGAGAAACTGATGGGCAGTCAGCTGGAGACTCATGGACAGACAAATAGACATGACAAGAAATGTGATCTTGATGACAATCTATCCTCCCCCACCATTCGTGACTTCGCTCATTTTTCTCCTTTCATTCCTGATACAGCTAAAGATGGCAAGGTGGTAGAGGATTGATGATGAGAAGGAGGAGAGTAGTGGTAGAGGTGTTTGAAATAGAGCTCGTCAGCAGCTGTTGGCTGGATGAAAGGTTCTGTGCTCTAGAGCTCTGGGGACTTCCATTCATTACCTGATAATACAGTTGTTGCTCAAAGAAATAATACATTTAAGAAATATACACAATCCTCCTGACAATGTACATCAGCTAAGGACAGACCAGGGCAACCGAGAACTCAGTGCTGTAGTGAGGCCTGGGGTAGTATTTTGCCGTTTGAAATGTTGGTTCATATACCAACCACGTAGCATAATGCTGTGCTTAAAATGTGAACAAATAATTGATTATCACAAGGGTAAAAGTAATTCACATGTTGGGGGTGGGCTCTAATAGGGAGGTTTCTTTGTTTGTTCTCCCCCAAAAAATATTTTCCAAAAATTTTTACTTACCTATTTTGCTTATTAACCCACAGATAAACACAGTGGACATTACATACTGATTGCAGTTCAGATCTGTTCATGCCAGAGAGGTCACATTTAAAACCACACAAACAAATTCTGTATTTGCTTCTGTGATAAAAACAATGGACTGAATAGAAATTGTTGGCCAGCACTTTAAGTAACTTACAAGCTGTAACTTAAAGCAACAACATAGATAATACACGAAACTGGTTTAGAGGGCTATCATATTGTATCCCTTTTATCTATCTCCTCAGCATCTGTAGTCCTTTACATTCCTCTGACAATCCCCTGCCTCTGGCTCAGAATCACTTCTGCTAAATTAGTCAATTAGTCAGATAAACACAGTGGACATTCCTTCAGCAATTCAGATCTAGCTAGGCATTATCTATTAATGTCCCTGTAGCAAAAAATATTTACTGATGTGACATACTAGCCACTGTTGTTAGTAATGGTTCATAATGTCCACAGCAGCTTGCTTAAGTTTTTTCAATAAATACCTACTGCTGCCTTTCTCTTATTTGTAATTTGTAAAGTCAGACCTACCCTACATGCGAACACTGTCTGCTCGCTAGAGCTACCAAGATGCACACTCTCATTCATTTCCAATGAGAGCCAGTGAATCACAGCGACAGTGGACGGAGGAGCTACTCTCTGAGACAAAATCTCCCAGTGAAAGCTGAATAGCCTTCATTCCTCAAAACAATGATTGACTTATGAGTTTCTAGAGAAAGCTTACACGTTTCTAAAGAAAGCAGGTTTTTATTTTTTTTAAATTACCTAATCGACCTAAAGACTTGCCAGGCAAATGTATGCAGTGGCAACTCAAAAGCAAACACAAAGACAATGTTAAGCTTCATTTAACATATCAAATAGATTTCAGCTGTGGTTGATATAATGGGAAGTATTTTTGCAGCACCAAATTAGAAATTTAGCATGATTACTCAAGGACAAGGTATTGGAGTGATGGTTGCTGAAAATGGAGCCTGTCTGGATTTGATCAAAAATGTATTTTTCCATTCGTGACGGTTACGTTTTTTTTTACATCAGTAATGTCTTGACTCTGCTTTGTTCAGTTGAATGACACTTTGGTGAATAAAAGTACCAATTTCCTTCAGGAACAGCAAAACTTTTTGCCACCTGTGTCCTTTTGAGAACTTACTATTTCTTGTATTGCTGTGTGGGAACCTGCAAGCGTGAATGTTCACTTTAAACATATCTATCTTTAACTATATTGCTGTAGTAATGTGCCCCAATATTTATTTGATTTGAATTCATACACGTAATAATGTTATCCGTAACACTTGTTACCTTGAAACCCTATTAAATTGTTTATACTTTAGAGAACTTTCTGTTGTTGCATCGCTGTAAGGGTACATGCAAGCATTTTTTCATCAAACTTGTTTACACTACTTGAGCAATTGTACATCTGTTTATTTGTACACATTAATTGTGAAATACATTTTTCTGGTATACACTCTGGCTGAATAAACATGGGGTGGATGGCAAAATAGGCGAGATAAATCCTAATGTCTTTACTGGTGTACACATTTAAAATGAAGGGTTGGAATCCATCATTGCAGTCACGATCTGTACTCCAATGACATGCCTCACAGCGGGTGGGGGGTTGTAACAATGGTGAGATGTGTGTGTTGCGATATGTCCCAATGTCTAATGGTGGGGTTCCTTAGAAGCAGGGAAGAGTAGAAGAATGTTCCGTGCTGCAGCTGTTGCCAATCAGGATTCTGTCCTTGTCTGCTGACAGTTCCTTTGTGGTTCCTCTTTGTGAAAAGTCGTGACAAACCGGCTTTGGAGAAAATAAAGACTGTAGTTCTCAGGACTGGCCTGGAAATGGCAACATTCTTAAGAGGTGTAAACATAACTAGGAATAGGAAACAGGGCGCAGAGCATGATTCATTGAACTCTACAACTGATCGCATCAACCACTTGAAAACGTACCTAAGGAACAGTATGGGAGATGCACGAAACCGCAACTTCCTTACTGACCATCAACTCCAAAAGAAAAAAAGCCTTGGATACCCAGAAAATCATTAATGAGTTCACTGTGACCCCCAAAAACAGACGTAATGTATTTCTATGAAAACAACTTGGAAAAAAATGCCTATACAATTGCGTTATTATTCTTTCAGTGTTTTTGCATCGTTATAGTTGGTTAAATGCTGAGCGCAACCCTCCAGGGTCGAGGGGATTTCGTATGAATTTCGCTAGATTCATTTCTGTCATCAAATATCTTGGAGTATTGTATATCCTTGTATTCGCAACAACCTCAGCTACAAGAATTACACATAAAAACTGATTTCTGAGTCACCATTTAGAAAACTCATCTGATTGAAAGGCAAAATAAATTCTGAAAAAAATTATGCCATTCAGGAGGATAAAATGTTATTTAAACCCTTATGACATTTTGTTTCAGTGGTTTTCCCTGATAGTTCTATGCCTTTACCAATAAAATTATGAAATTATTTAGAAAGAAAATAAATAAATATGTTTGTGTGTAATGACGCCATGAGATCGTAATGAGATCAGTAGCGCAGTTCGGACTTGTATTATATCAGAAAAGTTACAATTTTTTTTCCAAAAACCCAAGAACATCCTCATATTATGTTGACAGAAGAGACATTTTATATATTTTTCTAATCAGGATGGGTCGCTGGTTTGTTGTGTATCATGTTAGGTGTTGCCTGGTACAAACCGGCGAGGAACACACCAATAGGCCACCGGTGGGCTGCTTTCATTACAATGCCTTCCAACAATACCCTGATCAGCGACTCACTAGCGGCTCGACGGCAGCTAGCTGCTTTTATAACTCACGCCCCAATATTACATATTATTAATAATAATCCTTTATATTAATTTATCATATCAAAAGTGACAATGAACTGAATAAAATCTAAACAACATATTTCAAATAGTGCAAGATGCATACAGAAAAACTTAAAAAGTATTTTTTTTTAAAACATAATACAATACAAAGTAAGCAAGGGCTAAAAGTGTGACTTAGCAGCAGTCGACAGTTATTGAATACTATAGATACATCAGTGCAATATGCTTAGGAATGGTGGCAGAGCACACTACAACTAGTCAGAATTAAGAACATGTAAAAGTGATGTAAAAGTCTGAACTTTTTCCACTTTTAATGTGACCTATAATGGGAACAATTCAATTGAAAAACTAACAAACCTTCAAGGGGGAAAAATTAAACAAAAACCTTACAATAACCTGGTTGCATTAGTGTGCACACCCTCTTATAACTGAGGATATGGTTGTGTTCAGAATTAACCAATCACTTTCAAACTCCTGTTAGAATTTTCAAAGCATTATATACACCTTGAAACACAATGAAGACAGTCATCATCAAGTGGATAAAGAAATGGCACAACAGAGACATTACCAAGAACTGGATGTCCCTCCAAAACTGGTGAAAAGACGAGAAGAAAACTGGTCAGGGTGGCTCCCAGGAGGCCTTCAGCAACAGTAAAGGAGCTGCTGGAATTTTGGCAAGTACTGGCTCCCAACAATCTCCCGTATTCTTCATATGAATGGGCTATTGGAAAGATTGGCAAGACAGAAGCCTTTTATAACATAGAACAACATCCAAGCCCAGCTGAAGTTTGCAAAAACAAACATGAAGTCTTTCAAAAGGACATTGGAAAATGTGTTATGGTCTGATGAAACCAAGGTTGAACTTTTTGGCCATAATTCAAAAAAGTATGTTTGGTGTAAAAACAACACTGCACATCCCCCAAAGAACTCCATACCCACAGTGAAGCATGGTGGTGGCAGCATCATGCTGTGGGGCTGTTTTTCTTCATCTAGGACAGGGGCCTTGGTCAGGGTGGAGGGAATTATGAACAGTTTCAAATACCAGGCAATTTTGGCACCAAACCTTCAGATGTTCGTTAGAAAGCTGAAGACGAAGAGGAAGTTCACCTCTCAGCATGGCAACAACCCAAAGCATACATCCAAATCCACAAAAGCATTGCTTCATCAGAAGAAGATTAACATTTAGGAATGGCCCAACCAGAGCCCCGACCTGAATCCAATTGAACATCTGTGGGGTGATCTGAAGAGGGCTGTGCACAGCAGATGTCCTAGCAATCTGACCGATTTTGAGTGATTTGCAAAGAGTGGGCAAATATTGCCACGTCAAGATGCGCAATGCTACTAGACTCCTACCCAAAAAGACTGAGTGCTGTAATACATTCAAAAGGTATGTCAACAAAGGATTAGTTAAAGGGTGAGCACACTTATGCAACCAGGTGTTGGCTTCTGGCTCTTTTTCAGAATAATGAAGGACCCAAGTCAGGGGGAGAAGCGTTCCTTGTTGTTTATTCACAAAATATAGTACATGTCTGTCTTAGATGTTCAGCCTTCTTTCCATCTCTCTTGGTCTTCTTTGTGCTTCTCCAAATGTCTTTGTCCTAAACAGCCCATATATAAGAACACATTCCCTCCACTTTCTAGCTGTTACCCAATCGTATAAGGGCAATGTATATCACAACCTCCCTATTCCTAGTCCCCCACGCTTTGGAATGTAAGGGGGATGTGTGGAGTTAATGTTCAACCATATTCCTTTGTGCTGTTTCCAAGGACGTACAGAAAGTTACATACATTTGCAAAGAAACAGTACTCTGTGTTGTGTCCTTTAGAATTGAAATACACCTAAACAGACATACTTTCTCACACAGGTTATATCGTTTTTTTATTTTTCCCCCTCAAAGGTTTCAGTTTGTTTTTCAATTCAATTGTTTATATTATAGGTCACATTAAAGGTGGAAATAGTTCTGACATGATTTATCTTTGTCAAATTTTTTTACATCACAAAACCTGATATTTTAACAGGGGTGTGTGGACTTTTTATATGCACTGTACCTATGTAGCAGTCCTCCACATGGTGCCGTGGAGTATATCTCTGGTGCCTTGATGTGCTTACTCCATCCTAAAAATAAACATAAAAGCCTCCCAGGTGTCTTCAGGTGGTGGACAAGTTCTGGTTAACTTGTCGTGGCTGAAGGACTTCCTGCTGCTGATGCTGTATGGTGGCCAGTAGCAGAGTCCCCCTTGCCACAGGCATGGAACTACTGTCGGTCATCCTCCTCTGTTAACAAAACTACAGAAAAAATCATGACTTGAAAGCAATGTTTAGAAAAGAGGTTTAGAAAAACAGCAGCATAAGACCCACAGGCTAGCTAATAACACTGTGGATTCACAGACACCTCAGTAATGGAATTTTAACAAATGCTGGTTTAGCTGGTCTAGCTAAATGTTACTGCCAAGAGTAACCTTATCCACATGATGTGGATTTCATTACACAAAGAAACACGATTTAGCTAACGTTATGTATCAGTTCATATTAGTTACAAGACTGCGGTGAAGTTAGTTTTAGTTTTAGTTTGGACATTCGACAGACATTCGGCTCATTAAATCCTTGGTTCCAGGGAGCCAGGGCCGGCTGGTAACCTAATATGCATTGGAAGGGAGTGAGACCAGTGGAGGCATGCATGTGTTCTGCGCATATTCAGCCCAAGAAAGGAAACACACCCATTCCCTCTACTTGTACTGGCAGTGGCTCCGTCGGAACCTCCCCAACTCCTGGTTCACTCAAATTTTGAAACGTCAGATATTGAAAAAGTTAAGTGTGCATTGTTCCTCACCTTCCCCTGGTGAAGAATATACCATTTGTACATTCATGGCATTTCTACTGTTGGAGTTATGGAAATGAAGAAAATCCGTCAAATTTAGAAACTTCAAATTGTGAACAAATAAATGGTGTTCCTCGCCCTCCCCTGATCCAGAATATGTACTTTTTATAATCATGTCCTATCTGTTGTTGGAGTTATTGAAATGAAGATGTTCCATTAAATTTGTAAACTTTAGATATTGAAAAACTAAAGGATGTGCATTGTTCCTCACCCCGCAAATCAATAATACATACTTTTCATAGTTATTGTATACTTTCTGTTAGAGCTATTGAAACTAGAAATTTGCAGATGGCTGCATTTGTATAAAATTCGAACGCTCCCACAACTAGCAACGTTTGGGAGATCGCTTCCTTTTCGGTTTTGGCTCTGATACACAGCGGTTAGATCTCCGTGGCTCGCTAACTTAATGCCCGTTTACAATATGGGTAATTAAGGGCTGTGCATCATCGTATACACTTTTGTAATCACAATCAGATTACATGAATTGGATTGGATTATATTAATACTTTGTTAGAGCTATTAAAATTTGAAGAGACTAATTGTTTTCGCTAAGATATGGGTGTAGTACTGTATTGTTGCAATGACAAATGCCATGTTTGCGTTAGCTTGCACAGCCAGTCGAAGTAACTGTGATCATATCATTTGCCAATTCAATTTGTTGGAGTTCTCTCAACATTAACAAGCTACCCATACGGAACATATGTATTTTAAAATAGTATTTCTATACATTTGATAAATGTATGTCAAAGTGTTGCAATTGGATTCCTTAAATATGTCTCGAAAAAATGCATTAGTATGAATACATGACTATTAGGAACACGCAACTTTCCACTATCATGTCGGGCGCCCTACACACTGTTCCAAACAAGGATGAGCTAGTAGTGGTTTTACCAAGGTCGCTGCAGTACATAAAAAGATCTTGCTGACTGTAAGATTAAAGGTATTTTGTAAATGTTTTGCTAAAATGTATTTAGACAGCAAAAAGTGATGTTATCAATATATCATTGATTAACATTTTGAAAGTGTGGTTGTATATTCAGGTCTGTTGTGAAATGACAGACCTGACCGCTCCTCTGAGTCGTGCTGACGAGACAGCGCGTCGGCCCTGATGTTCTTGCTCCCCGGCCTGTAGGTAAGGGTGAAAACAAACCGGGAGAAGAACATAGCCCACCTAGCCTGGCGAGGGGTCAGCCTCCTCGCAGCCCGCATGTACTCCAGGTTGCGGTGGCCAGTCCAGATGAGGAAAGGGTGTTTAGCCCCCTCTAACCAGTGCCGCCACGCCGACAGGGCTCTAGCCACGGCCAATAGCCCACGGTCACCGACATCGTAATTACGCTCCGCCGCACTGAGCTTCTGTGAGAAGAAGGCACAGGGACGGAGCGTGTTCCGACTCCCCGTTCGTTGGGAGAGAACGGCCCCCAGACCACATTCGGACGCGTCCACCCCCACAACGAACTGGAGCAACGGGTCGGGATGAGCCAGGACCGGAGCGGTGGTGAAACAGTGTTTCAGTTCCACAAACGCCCGCTCCGCATCCGTGGTCCACCGTAACCGAGTCGTCCCGCCCCTCAGGAGGGAGGTGATTGGAGCCACGACCTGACTAAAGCCCCGGATAAACCTCCTGTAATAGTTGGCGAAGCCTAAAAATCGTTGCACTCTTTTCACCGTGGTTCGGGTCGGCCAATTACGCACGGCGTCAATGTGATGCTCCTCCATAGTCACACCTGTGCGAGAAAAATGATAACCCACCTGTGTCTGGACACTTCTCGGCTTTCACATACAGCTCATGTTCCAACAGTCTAGCAAGCACTTTACGCACCAACGAGACATGCTCAGCGCGAGTAGCCGTGTATATCAAGATGTCATCAATATACACAACCACACCCTCGCACAGCAAATCCCTGAAAACGTCATTGATGAAGGATTGAAAGACTGATGGAGCATTCATCAAACCGTACGGCATGACTAAATATTCATAATGGCCAGATGTTGTACTGAAGGCAGTTTTCCATTCGTCCCCTTTCCGGATACGCACCAGGTTATAGGCACTCCTGAGATCTAACTTTGTGAAAATGCGGGCCCTATGCATCCTCTCAACTTCCGCAGAGATTAAGGGAAGAGGATAACTGAACGGAATGGTGATTTTATTCAGCGCCCTGTAATCGATGCATGGGCGCAAACCACCGTCCTTCTTTTTCACAAAGAAAAAACTCGAAGAGACCGGTGACCGGGAGGGCCTAATGTATCCCTGTTCTAACGCTTCCGTAATGTAAGTGGACATCGCCACAGTTTCGGCGGGGGACAGTGGATACACGCGACCCTTAGGGAGTGCGGCCCCTTCCAGGAGGTTTATCGCGCAATCTCCCGGCCTATGAGGAGGCAGAACTGTAGCCTTAGCTTTGGAAAAGACTGCGGCTAAGTCCCTATATTCGGGAGGAATTGGCACGACGGGAGCACTGTCTGGACTTTCCACCGTGGTCGAACCCATGGAAACACCCAAACACCTACCTTGGCACTTCCGCGACCACCCCGAAAGAACCTGACTAGACCAGGAGATGACGGGGTCATGGAGAGACAGCCAGGGGAAACCTAACACGACGGGGAATGTGGGAGAGTCCTTGACGTGAAGGGAAATGGTTTCGCTGTGTCTGCCGCTAGTGACCATAAGGAGAGGGACAGTGCGCTCTGTTATCAAGCCCGACCCTAAGGGCCGGTTATCCAACGCTCTCACGGGTAGGGGTGTGGAAAGGACCTGGAGGGGAATGTGCGCGCGTAGCGCGAAAGCCCTGTCGATGAAATTCCCAGCAGCGCCTGAATCTACTAGCGCCTTACACTGGGAAAGCAACGGAAAACCGGGGAAAGCAACAGGGACGGTGCAGAGAGTGAGTGGAGAGGAAAGTGGTGAATGGGCATGAGCTACCTGGGGTGATGCGGGAGTGCCATGCCTGTCGTCTCTCGAGCCGGAGGAAGAGGGGTAGCGCGAAGCAGAAGAACCGCCCCATCGCTTACTGGATCCCCTCTGTTCCCCAGCTCCTCGCCCTCTGCCCGGGAGTACAGCCGACCCCAGGTCCATGGGGACGGCGGTGTCGAGGGGGTGGGGTGGAACAGCCTGGCCCTCGCTAGGACGTCCTCGGGAAGCCAGCATGTTGTCGAGACGGATAGATGTTTCGACCAATTGCTCAAAAGAGAGGCTCACGTCTCGACAAGCCAGCTCCCTTTGGACGTCTTCCCGAAGGCTACAACGATAATGATCGAAGAGGGGCCCGGTCGTTCCACCCAGAACCCGCTGCCAGGGTCTGGAACTCCAGTGCAAACTCCTGCGCCGATCTCGTCCCCTGCCGTAGGTGGAAAAGTCGTTCGCCCGCCTCTCTCCCCTCATGTGGATGGTCGAAGACGACACGGAAGCGGCGGACGAACTCGCCGTAGCAGCCCTGGAAGGGCCCCTCGGTGTTCCAGACGGCGGTGGCCCATTCCAGGGCTTTGCGGGACAGGCAGGAGACGAGCGAGGAGTTCTTCTGGGCATCGGTCGGCGCAGGATGAATCGACTGGAGTGCGTCTATCTGAAGCAGGAAACCCTGGCAGCGGTCTGCCGCCCCATCGTAGTCCCGGGGAAGCGGGATGTGAATTGCTCTGGCTCCGGGGGGTGCAGGCTGGGGAGGCGGTAACACAGCCGGTGCTGCGGGAGTGGATCGGGCCAACTCTAGGCGCTGAATTGCCTGGGCAAGGGTATTCATGGTAGCGCCTAGGTTGGCCAGGAGGTTAGTGTGCTCCTGCACGAGCTCCGCAACACTAGCTTCTTTATCGTCAGAATGCTCCATTTTCCTCCGTTTAGGTCGAGTTATTCTGTCAGCTTTTTGGGTAGACGGAGACGAAGTAGGAGACGAAGACGTAGGCTGTATATTCATATATATTTAATAAACAGAGCTGACTTGCGCTCATAAGTAGAGACAATAACACGCAAAGACAAGGGGGAACAGAGGACACATATATACTGGAATGGTAATGACTGAATGAGGATCAGGTGCGCTAAACAGGACAACAGGTGCGATGGATTGATGATGGGCGGTGGTGTTTAGAAGGCCGGTGACATCGAGCGCTGAGGCCCGCCTCCTGCAGGGGAAGGATGAGCTGCAGATGGCGTAGTTGTCACATGATATCAAATATAAAAAGCCTCACATCGAAGTCAATTTGGACTGTGAATATTGTTTCATGCAGTATAATTTACAACTAGAAGTTATATAAAAGTTTTTATAGTTCTGTACATCAATTATCATTAAACAGCAAGAATGTCTACACAAAATTAATCAATTAATAATAAAATAAGCATTTTTGACTGTTCAATCCATCAAATTAACCCACCATTTTAAAAATGTATCCTGTTAGAAAACTACATGGGAAATAATTGCTTACATTACTAGAACATACACAGGCCTATGAGAAAGGTCACTCAGGACCACAAGTTAAATCAATTAAATCTATTTATAAAGCCCTTGTTGTCACAACATGCTTTTAATTAAATGATATGATATCTTCAAATTTCAATCAGTTTATAAAGCCCTTTTACATGAGCAGTTAACACAAAGTGCTTTTACAAAACACCCAGCCTTAAAACCCAAGGAGAAAACAACAGTGTGGAGTTTCAATGGCTAGGAAAAAGGTTGAAATTTAGGAAGAAACTTTGAGGAACCCGGCTCAGCGGGGTCACCAGTCATATCCAGTGAATACATATCTTGGTGATAAATGCATTCAGTAATATATTTTCCACACAAAATACATATTGTAATGAGACAGTGTTTGTCAGTGAAAAACATTTGGACAAAAATTCTATGTATTTATACATTTTGAAATACATTTTGACACCTGAAATGTATTTTGAATCAGGTTGAAATTTTTGAGATTCCTTCAGCTCTACTAGGTGTACAGCCGAAGGAAGTCGAGGGAGATTAATGATGTGACGTCAAAGCAAAAGATGGGTAAAAATAACTTGACATCGCTGTAATAAATACAGCTCTGTTTAGTTTTTTATGCATGTCTATATTAACAAGAATATAGCATAACAAAAATAGACAATAATATTCACTGTGATTAATTATAAAGCTGATGGGTGATTTCATATTTCTTTTTAAATAACATGTTAATAGTGCTAGGTTATGTTAAGAATAAATATATTGCTTGCATATTTTGGTTGATATTAATTATGAGGACATTGTAGCATGCATTAGCTGCTCAAGTGGACATGGACAACAGGGCTGATATAACACTACAATAGTTGTCTTTTTCAAGTGTGTAGCCACTGTATATAATGTATTTCACAGAGGGATGTCAGTACACCAGTAGTTTCTTTATTTTTCAGGACATTCCAAATTGTTGTGCTTGCTATGCCCAATGTTTGCCCATTGGCTCTGGTCAATTTTCCTTATTTTCTCAGCTTGACAATGGCTTGCTATTCTCTCATAGACAGCTCTCTGGTCTTCATGTTGGTTTATCCTCTTTAACAAGAAATGGTTATAGGTTTTAACCAAGGATGGAAACTTAGACTAGTCATGCAGAGCTATTTAATGTTTGAACAATCAACCTAATAGGCAACACCTGTGTACCAAAAGGCAACACCAAAATCTGTATACCATGCATCCATTATTTATGTACTTTTATTAGGTCTGGCCTGTGATCTGGTCTGGCCTGGAACTCTGATCTGAATGGCTAGTGACTTAAAAAACAAACATCCAAATAAGTTACTTAATATCTGCCCTGTTGATCCTTCTGTGTCACTTGCCACTACTAATGCTATTCTGGTGGTTTGTGTTTGCTCTCACAACCAATGGAGGAGTGGCTTTAAAAGGAGCCTTATTGCCTTCGTTTTTTTTTGTGGAGAGGTATGGTTTAAATATGTTGGAAGAAAGATGACCTTCCTTCTTTTCAAGCTGTTGAGGAGAAGGCTTAAAAGAAAAAAATTCAAGATATTTTACTAGAGTAATTGTCTATTTGGATATATTTTACTCACTTGATACTTTCCTACATCAGGCTAAAGTCATAAACTAAAAAATGTGTGTTGTCGGTCTCTTTGGCATTCTTGCTCCTAGTCATTGTTGAGGTCTGTCACACATGACTTCTCCCACCGCTCTGCAATCATGTGAAAAAATCTGTAACAGATGAAAAGGACCATGCACAGTTAATGAAGGTAATACAAATAATTATGTATGTGTAGTATTACAAAGTCTGCCACCAATTGTGCAAGTTCTACCACTTAAAAAGATGAGAGGCCTGTAATTTTCATCATAGGCACACTTCAACTATGAGAGACAAAATCAGAAAAACAATTCCAGAAAATCAAATTGTAGGATGTTTATTGAATTTATAGGTAAATTATGGTGGAAAATAAGTATTTGGTCAATAACAAAAGTTAATCTCAATACTTAGTTATATACCCGGTGTTGGCAATGACAGAGGTCAAACCTTTTCTGTAAGTCTTCACAAGGTGTTCACACACTTTTGCTGGTTGTTTTGGCACATTCCTCCATGCAGATCTCCTCTAGAGCAGTGATGTTTTGGGGCTGTCGCTGGGCAACACAGACTTTCAACTCCCTCCAAAGATTTTCTATGGGGTTGAGATCTGGTGACTGACTAGGCCACACCGTGAAATGCTTCTTAAAAAGCCACTCATTCGTTGCCCGGGCGGTGTGTTTGGGATCATTGTCATGCTGAAAGACCCAGCCACGTTTCCTCTTCAATGCCCTTGCTGATGGAAGGAGGTTTTCACTCAAAATCTCACGATACATGGCCCCATTCATTCTTTCCTTTACACAGATCAGTCGTCCTGTTCCCTTTGCAGAAAAACAGCCCCAAAGCATGATGTTTCCAACCCCGTGCTTCACAGTAGGTATGGTGTTCTTTGGATGCAACTCAGCATTCTTTCTCCTCCAAACACGACGAGTTGCGTTTTTACCAAAAAGTTCAATTTTCATCTGACCATATGACATTCTCCCAATCCTCTTCTGGATCACCCAAATGCTCTCTAGAAAACCTCAGACAGGCCTGGACATGTACTGGCTTAAGCAGGGGGACACGTCTGGCACTGCAGGATTTGAGTCCCTGGCGGCGTAGTGTGTTACTGATGGTAGCCTTTGTTACTTTGGTCCCAGCTCTCTGCAGGTCATTCACTAGGTCCCCCTGTGTGGTTCTGGGATTTTTGCTCACCGTTCATTCTGTGATCATTTTGACCCCACAGGGTGAAATCTCGAGGGAGATTATCAGTGGTCTTGTATGCCTTCCATTTTCTTATAATTGCTCCCACAGTTGATTTCTTCACACCAAGCTGCTTACCTATTGCAGATTCAGTCTTCCCAGCCTGATGCAGGTCTACAATTTTGTTTCTGGTGTCCTTTGACAGCGCTTTGGTCTTGGCCATAGTGGAGTTTGGAGTGTGACTGTTTGAGGTTGTGGACAGGTGTCTTTTATACTGATAACAAATTCAAACAGGTGCCATTAATACAGGTAACGAGTGGAGGACAGAGGAGCCTCTTAAAGGAGTGACAGGTCTGTGAGAGCCAGAAATCTTGGTTGTTTGTAGGTGACCAAATATTTATTTTACCAAGGAATTTACCAATAAATTAGTTAAAATCCTACAATGTGATTCTCTGGATTTTTTGTCTCTCATAGTTGAAGTGTACCTATGATGAAAATTACAGGCCTCTCTCATCTTTTTAAGTGGGACAATTTGCACAATTGGTAGCTGACTAAATACTTTTTTGCCCCACTGTATATACTTTTCTCATTCACTTCTCCAACTTTGACTATTGTGTTCTGATCTATCACTTACAATTCTGATTAAAAAAACATTGAACTAAAGGATGTAATACAACAAAATAGGTACAAAGCCAAGGGGGGTGAATACCTTTGCAAGGCACTGTATATTTGATTAGGAGTAGAATAAATTCTAGGACATTTCCATGGTTATGTGACAACTACGCCATCTGCAGCTCATCCTCCCCCTGCAGGAGGCGGGCCTCAGCGCTCGATGTCACCGGCCTTCTAAACACCACCGCCCATCATCAATCCATCGCACCTGTTGTCCTGTTTAGCGCACCTGATCCTCATCCAGTCGTTACCATTCCAGTATATATGTGTCCTCTGTTCCCCCCTGTCTTTGCG
>JACXGJ010006392.1:14132-34704 GCA_016801105.1 Esox niger | reverse complement strand
TTGTTGGGGTGTGTTGGCTGACTGGGGGTGTTGGGGTGTGGTGGCTGACTGGGGGTGTTGGAGTGTGGTGGGACAGAACAGAGGGTGGAGGGGCTCAGACAGCAGAAGGTGACGGCGGTATGGGGTGGGACTGGGCTCTGCACTCGTGAAATTTATTTGAGTATCACAGTTTTACGCTTGTTGCCATTGGATTTAAAGGTCGGAATGGAATGTGTGGCAATGAAAAGGCCTTTGATCCCTCCACCAGGTTGGGTCTTCATAGGAGGGAGACGGTACTCAGCATGGACCAGGGCATTTTTATAAGGTTGTGAGGAACCCCACCGCAATACGCAGAAATCATTCCAATGTTATAGGACAATGATGCCCGGGACTATGGGGATGTTGAGATGTCATTGGAAATGTCCTTAGACGTTGTATTAAATGGTGTGGTGATGCTTCCCAGTCAGTTTAACAGCAGGCTAATGCATTAGTCAACTCCCACGTACCAGAATAAACTGTGCCCTACACATTTACGGTGTACATTTGATATACAGTTGCTTAAATGCCACATGACGTTTTCTGTGCTGACCAGTGTTTGTGAAATCCCAGAATGAATCAAACTTTTGACATTTATTGTACATGTTGTACTTCCTGTAAATACCTCATGTGTCTTAGCTGACCTTTATGTGTTGACCGGTGTCTTGTCTCATCTCCAGAGGCGCAGACTGCTGCAGGAGCTAGGAGACCAGCGCATCCCTTACCTTGGACCTTCAGATCATGGCTTCCAAAAGCTGGTGAGTCAGTTACATTTAGGGAGTTAGGCTGGTTTTGATTCCAGGTCACTGTTCCCACAACTGTTTCTTCACCAGAGCCTTTGGTAGTGTTCCATACCAAAGCTTTCCAATACACTGAAGACCCAATACTTAGCCCATATGCAAATGAGTACTGTTGAATTTACATGAAGAATGACTTGTTTTGTATTTATGTCATCTGTTTGTTCTGTGTGTTTGTTCTCCAATATGATTTCATTCAGATTTCCATTGGCTTTGCAGATGAAGCTGCAATTTTTCCTGGGGTCCACACAAAACATGACAAATACTGGAACACAACAACGAAATTCTGATTGACAAGAACCAACATAATACAACTAAAGAATATATTTTTTTATAGTTTATTCTTTCTAGAGATGGTGGCCACTTAGCTCACAGCAGTCAGAACAACGGCTGATTGTTTGTCTCTGTGTTCCAGTGGGAGTCGAGCTACTCTGGTCTGGCTTTGCGACGGTCCTGCTCACTGCCTGAGGAGCTCCATGCACGGGTGGAAGCCGCTCTGCTCACCCTGCGGCGGAAAGGCTGTTTCCTGAGGGACTTGGTCCGTGTCAGAGATCGCGATGTCTTCACCGCCGTGTCCCGGGTGCTGCTCGGTCAACCTGGAACCACCTATCGCTATCTGGACACACGTCTCTTCACCATCCCCTGGCACACAGAAGACCAGAGGTCAACCTGCTGCGACCCCGACCTCAGTGCTGCCTGCAAAGCACTCTGGGAGCTCAACTGCTTCTTCTGTTCTGATGTGGGACTAAGAAAGGAGGAGGATATATTCCAGCAGTGCAGAAAAGAGTTGGCGGGCGCTACGGAATCTAAACTGAGTGTAGAAGGAGACACAGAGTCTAAAGATAGTGAGGAGTCCAAAGCCAGTGAAGGAGACTCAGAGTCCAAGCAGAGTGAGGGAGAGAATGAGTCCAAGCACAGTGAGGACTGGGACATAGAGTCAAGACACAGTGAAGAAGAAGGCCCGTCACATAAACAGGATGTATTGTTTGAGACAGAGTCAAGACACAGTGAAGAAGAAGGCCCGTCACATAAACAGGATGTATTGTTTGAGACAGAGTCAAGACACAGTGAAGAAGAAGGCCCGTCACATAAACAGGATGTATTGTTGGAGACAGAGTCAAGACACAGTGAAGAAGAAGGCCCGTCACATAAACAGGATGTATTGTTGAAGACAGAGTCAAGACACAGTAAAGAAGAAGGCCCGTCACATCAACAGGATACAGTGGAATCAAAACAAATTGAATGTGGTGGTCCAACCTGGTCAAAACAACACAGTGATGAAAAAGACCTAGGCTGGGAGCACCAACCAGCAGTTGAGAGCTCAGAATCAACGACTACAGACCCAAGCCCCCAGGAGAAGCCTGTGGCAGAACCGAAGCACACTGTCTCTGGGTCCCACGTCCAAGATGAAGATGAGAAGGATGAAGACGAACAGAGTGGCAAGGGATGCTCTTACCCAAACCCTTCCAGTAAATCCTGTCCTCACCCAGCCCAGTTTAATGTCACCCTGCTCAACTATATGGACCCAGCATCTATGAGCCAGCTGAAGGAAGAGCCATATTATGGGATGGGTAAGATGGCCGTAGGCTGGCACCATGATGAGAACCTGGTTAGCCTATCCCCTGTGGCTGTCTACAGCTACAGCTGCCATGACAACGACAAAGGTATGAGTCAAAGATCATTCAGTGTATTTGTTTCAGATCATGGATCCTTATCCCTAGAGCAAAAGTTCTCAAAAGTGCCCATGTCACACGTTATCCCATTCTATCACCACACCCACAGCCCTTTCCAAGTAGCTGTTTTTTCTCCACTGTGAAATCGTTTTAGGCTCCTATCTCTGTGCATGTTCACTGGATCAGATGCAGCTAACAGCTAACCTAGTGTATGTGGGCCTACAGCAGATAACTTACTCCGACAGCCTGCAGTGAGCCAGCCATCAGATCTTTCAGCCTGATAGTGTCAGGGCATTATCAAATGTCATCACAGCCTGCCTCGGCTTCTGTTCTGTTCTGACAGGCTAGGATGGCTTATCGCTAGCAGGAAGCAATATCATCACACACTCTCTGGGGCACGTTCAGGGGCTACAAACATGCTGAACAGCTCTCTAAAACTCAGCCATTCCGTACAGCCCTATCTCAACCATCTAAGTAATTTCCTGCAAATATGATCAATGTGTAATTATCTGATATGGAATAATTAGCCCCTGCTTTGATAACAGATACTGGAGGGTAGGACAGTAGTAAAACAGCCTTGCTGTTATCCTGGTGAGCCTAAACCTGATTTCCTAGAATTAATTTATTCGATGGAGTTGAAATCACACCTCATATTAGTTCATTGTTATTTGATTTAGCTGTCATTGTGCTTGATAGTTCGAACGGTTCTCCTTTAGGTTGTAAAGTAAAAGCTTATAACGAAGGTACAGTATTGCCTTCTTTTCACATCATATTGGTATCCCAATGAAGAATGATATCATGGGCCAACCTTCCCTAGGGATTGGCTAAACAGAACCACCTGTAGAGTAGAGGTCTGCATCCATTATTTGTACTGACCCATCTGACCCTTGACCTCTGGGAACACTGGCTTCAAAAGCCCAATAACCGACAGTCCTGGGCTCCAACCTAGGTGGATTATGGTATCTGCAGCTGTGGCTTGCCTTCCCTCTGTAGGCCGAGCTGACCCCACAACACCAGACTTCACAAAACTCAGCAGCGCTGCTCACTAACCCCTGTGTGCACTACAAAATAAAATATGTTCACATTGGGCCAGATCACTCTGAAGACTCCCAGAACCCCAGAGATGGAATTGTTACCATGCGGAATGTTATGTTTTTACGAGGGGGCCATGTTTTTTACATTGTTCTCGGCCTCGCCGCAGACAAAGCCCCTCTTTCTCTCTTTTCAACCCAACAATTGAGCCGTTTAGCATTGCACAGTCTACAATAACCAGTAACAATCTGAGCATGCTTATTTGCACGACACCTGCCTTTCTTTAATGCACTTAGATTTCATGTCTGGTCTGAGAGCAGCCTGGTCTTTGATTCTTTTTTTCCCAAGGCTCTGGCTCAGTGTTTCATAGTGCTTTTATTTAGAGGAAACCAGCTGCTTTGAGCTGGAGGAATCTGGCATGGTGGCACCAGTGTTTTCCGGGTGAAAACACTGCGATGCTCCGTATGCCAGGTCCAGCACCATTCCACAGCCTGTGTCCTTGCGGAGCAGTCTCATTAATGGCTCTCAAAGAAAGAACTGGCTGGAAATTAAGTTACAATCCTCTGCTGAGCAAAGGAAAATACTTGATCTGCTGTGGGGCAGAGAGATACCTTCAGGAAGACTTTAGTATTGATTTGGCCTAACGGGCTGGCTAAATCTTTTTCCCTCCATTTTTTCACAAAACTTCAAATGGAGGACAGACAGGGGGAAGCTGGGAAAGAGGCTCTTAAATTGGCTAAAGGAGAAGTGTCCCCACACCCATTCTTGAGTTCTGTCTCTCTGTCTGGCTGCCTGCCTGTCTGGCTGCATGCCTGTCTTCCTGTCTGTCTGTCTGTGTGCATGCTTTCTTTCTGGTTGTACACACACCTGCTACGAAACGCCAGCTATTTCTTATAATGTATCTAATAGAATATGTGTTGAAGACAAAGTACTAAGAGAGAATGTAACAACATGTCTATTTCCTGTTGATACCTCTTTTAAAGTGTCTCTGCTTGGACGGACCTACGTCCTCTGATTGTTTGTTGTTGGTCAGGTGTGAGCTCTGAAGAGGGTCCTGGGGAGAAGCGCTGCTGGAGGATTGGTCTGAAGGTGGCCTGGGACATCCACACCCCTGGACTGACCCTCCCATTGCAATCTGGAGACTGCTACTACATGAGAGGTAGTGGAGCATGCACGCACACACATTCCAGTACTCCTTTTACATGACAGGTCTAGTCTTTCTGGGATTTACACTTAGTTAACTGTACCCCTTCTGACCCAGAAGAAGCAGGATGATCTCTAGCCATTCACATTCCTTTTCCCTTCTCCCTCTCTCTTTGTACTCTGTCTCTCTCTCCTCCTTTTCCACACCCTGCCAATATTTCTCCCCCTGTATCATTCCCCCCTTTTGTCAATTTCACTCTGCTTTTCTCTTTCTCTTTCTTTCATCATTTCGTGCTAGTCTGAACCAAGCCCTACCAGAAGCCCTTTTCTTTTTCACAGGCAGCTGGGACTCAGGCCTGCTGGTGTATGTGTAGGCCTAAGTTTCCGTGAAATTGCATGCATTAAAGAAAACCAAATGTTATTTTATGAAGTCCTGTGACCCGGTTCTGTAGTGGCAGGACTGGTGGTGTCTCTATGGAGTAGAGTGGACAGGCAGTGAGCTTTAAGGGCGTAAATCAGACCTTAATGCTGATCGCTACAGCAGCTGCCTTCCCCTTTCTTCTCCCCCTGCTGAGTTGGACTTAGCCTCTTAGCTTCTATATTACAGCAGCTACACGGATACTGTTGGCTTCAACTAGCGTCCACGTCACAGCAGTACGCCATGTCACGTGCTGTGAATAGGGTGAGACCTCAGGGCATCATTGTGCGTGTGTAATGATTTTTTGGACATTTAGATCTAAATTCTTCCCTGTGCAACTGATTCCTGGACATCCTGAGTGAAAGGTTAGGGAAAAAAACCTCCCATTGCCGTCAGGGGTGTGTGGTCGTGTGTGTGTACTCCCTGTTCAGCCAAGATAGGTTGCCACTCGTGACTCCGACTCAATAATCAAATATGGCGATGAGACAACAAGGGTACTGTTGTCTTGATCAACTACCACGACAAGCCAGCCTACATGGAGGAGGTTAGAGCCCTCGCTCATATATAACCACAGTGTACAACAAAGCTACTCGTGGGACTACAGGGGACTGAAGACGAGCGTGCCCCCATCAACAAGGCCATTATATAGTGGGTTTACGAATCTCTGACTGCACATCACCCCTCATTTAGGAGTAGCTGGGTTGTGACCAGTAACCAAAAGGTTGTTAATTCCAAACCTTGGGTCTATCCATCCCAGTGCTCTGCCGTTAAACTGACTGCTCCCTGTTTGTTGTTGAAAATGAGA
This sequence comes from Esox niger, assembly GCA_016801105.1. NCBI lineage: Eukaryota > Metazoa > Chordata > Actinopteri > Esociformes > Esocidae > Esox > Esox niger. The sequence goes on along the minus strand of JACXGJ010006392.1, from coordinate 28,821 downwards.
GTTTTCTAGGTTACACGAGCAAGTAAAATAAGGGTGCCCTATATGACCATGGCTCTGTCATGTTATCACTGACACTGTGATTGTGAAGGTTCTGCAGTTCGTCATCTCCTGGTAGCACAGCCGCGTCACCCCCGTCACGATTAGCTTGACGTAGCGTCGGCCTCACGCTACTCGTCCTCCAGGAGGAACCAGACCATCCCTAGGAACCGCGGCCATGATCTTGATCTCATGTCTGGCTGGTGTTACAGGCGCAGGAGTCCTGGAACCAGCCGGCTCCTGGACAGCTGTTCCCACCAGACCGTCATGTTGTAAAAACCTCACCGTCTACCCGCCACATACACTGACATGCACCTTATGGGCCTTCTTGCACATTTTCACCAAGAAATGTAGCCATGTGCATGCTCACACAAACCCATAGGGTTTCAAAGTGTGTTGGACTCTCACAGGGAACCATCTAATCTGTATAACCAAATGTATGCACTCACTAATGTAAGAGAAGTATCTGCTTAATTACTGAAATGTAGAAAATAAAACTAAGAACTTGACTCATTCTATCCTTCCGAACATGCCCAGATGTTCAGAAACCATAAGTTGTAGTCATCTCACAAGAAATCTTGAAATAGCAGGACAGTATTCACCCTGAAATAAATAATAATAATTCACCCTTTTGTATAAATGATAATAATGTACTGTAAAGATTTTTACATTTTGTTTTGACTTTGAAATTATTGTCTTCTGTAGTTAATTCAACCCATTTATATTTTATATGATTTTATTTTATGTCTCCACTAAATTGACTCTGTAGTTATGTTCCTTCATTGATCTTAACTCTAATTCCTTTTGTCCAAGTATGGAATGTAGTACAGAATCAGAAGCAGCTGAAGTTTATAAACTTCAATGAGTGGAATCACGTTTGTGGCACATTTGGATTTAAACAGGGCAAATAACAAAATGATATTGTTTTAAACAATCTTGAAATGTTTTTAAATACGTTTACAGAATTAATAGTATGGATTGCTTTTGAATTTTTACAATCACAACATTGACATTAGAGGTATGACAGATAACACATTGAAATAAAGGAGATGTACCTAATGGGCAGTTTTATCTGAAACACTGGCTTCTACTTACCCTTTATCTTTTCTTATTTGTTTAGTTAAATACAGTAATCCAATATATAATTTCCAACATTTTATACTGTACTACAAAATGATAGGCTTTTCTTGTCAATGCAAACAAATATCAACATTTTAGCTCAGTGAATTGCACTCTTCATGTCCCACAAAATGTTCAATGTGGTTCTTGTCTGGTTTTGGCTGGGCCACTCAAGGCCATTTGCACTCCAGCGTTGTCTTGACTTTGTGATTCGGGTTGTTGTCTGCTGAAAGATTCATCTTTGTCCTTGTGGGATCAGGATCATATTTCCTTTAATGACCTGTGTGTTTCCAAAAAAGCTTGGACGCTATGTAAAATGTACAAATCATTGAACCCTGTATGTAATTAAAAATAGTACATCTCAAATGTTGAAAATTTAATTTCTTGTTGCTTTTGGAAAAGTACACACCGATTTTGAACTTGATGCCAGTAACATGTTTCAAAAAAGTTGGGACTGATGCATGTTTACCATTGTGTTGCATCCCCACTTCTGTTAACAATACTCTGTAAGTGTTTGGGTACTGAGGAGACCAGTTACTGTAGTTTTGAAAGTGAAATGTCTTACCATTATTGCTTGGTATAGGATTTCAGCTGCTCAACAGATCAGGGTATTTTTCGTTTTATAATGTACCAAATGTTTCAATGGCTGACAGGTCTGGACTGCAAGCAGTCTAGTTTAAAACCCAGACACTCACTATGGTTGCTGTTGTAATACGTGCAGAATGTGGTTTGGCATTGTTTTGCTGAAATAAGCAAGGTCTTCCCTGAAAAACACATTGTCTGGATGGCAGCATATGCTGCTCCAAAACCTCTACATATTGTTCAGCATTAATGATGCCTTCACAGATGTGCTAGTAACCCGTGCCATAACACACCCCCATACCATCACGGATGCTGACTGTGTGCTGATAAGAAGCCGGATGGTCCCTCTCCTCTTTCGTCCGGGGGACGTGGCACCCATGATTCCCTGAAATAATTTTGCTTCATCAGACCACAAGACGGTTTTCCATTTCACATCAGTGCATCTTAAATGAGCTCATGCCCAGAGGAGGCGAGTTTCTGAATCTTGTAGATTTTAAACTTGCATTTGTGGACACACAGTACTGTGTTCACAGACAATGGTTTTCAGAAGTATTCCTGAGCCCATGCAGTGATTTCCACTACAGAATTGTGCCTGTTTTAAACACCAGAGTGGCTGAAAGTTACATCTATCCAAAATTGGTATTCAGACTTATCCCATGCATCCAGAGATTTCTCCGGATTCTCTGAATCTTTTATATTATGTGCTCAAGATGATGAAATCCCCAAATTCCCCAAAGACCCATCCGCTCTGGAATTATCTTTTAATACCCAGTCATGTTACTGACCTATTACTATTTTTCCCGTCTACTCCACGTGTTTCCAGTCTTTTGTTGTCTCCATCCCAATTTTTTTGCTGGCATCAAATTTGATGGGGGCATATCTTTTTCAAGAAATAATAGAATGTCTCAGTTTCAACATTTGATATTTTGTCCTTGTATTATTTTCTATTGAAAACTGGTTTTAAATTATATGCACATGATTGCATATTCGTTTACAATTTAGGCAGCGTCCCGACCTTTTGGGAAACAGGGTTGTATGCTATTCCATTCATTCATCCATTAAACCTGAATAGTCTCCCAGTCCCTGCTGCTGTGAAGCATCCCCATCACATGATGCTGTGACCACAATCCTTCACCGTAGAGATGGTAATAGCAAGATAACAGATAGCTAGCTTGGTGATCTAGCTAATGTTATACAATGGATGGTTTGGAATTCACATTTTTATTGCCCGTCCTGCTCAAACTCAGACTATAACCGATCAAACAAACGCTTTTTTGTTCATCTGTCTTAGGGACGGATATAGATGGATGACTTACAGAAATCTTAAGCCTATATGTATTTTTTGTTGAGCTGTGGATTGAATTAAACCACAGCTGTTCAAGATATTTCATATTTTATTGCTAATAACTTGTTTCATTCAAAATGCCCCGACAAGGGACAAAAATAAGAGGTGATGTTGTGATGCCCACTCGCTAGTAGTGTTGTGGTGTTTTGATAAATAATGTTGCCGTGTATGACGACAGACACAATCATTCCTTCTTACCACCGTTTGTCACAGACTCAACCTTCCAACTGCTAATGTTCTGTGTGTGCGCGAGCGCCAAATTGAATCAGATGTTATTTCCACCTAAATGGAATTTCAGTGGTTAAAAAAGTCTGACACTAAGCCTGTTGGGTAATAAGATTTCCAGCTTCCAACTCACGGGGGACCTGAGAAAGAGTTGACCCAATATATTTAAAAGCCTGCTGATTCTCGGAAAAAGAAGGGACAAGTGGCAACAGATGAGGGGGGAGAAAAAGAAAGATAAATATTTATTACAGGAATCGAGTTTGTCCCCCCCAGTGCCATCAGACTGTGGAGGAACAGATTGATGGAGATCATTTATTATTGGATAGAAACTGTTTTAAAGATGGAGTCATTCTGCCCAGAGACCTAATCCTTCTCAATCTCATCAGAGGGGAACACAGAACAGTGAGGGAACTTGTTTTGTTTGTCATGATCTTTTTCAGTTTTTCCATTCTACCACATTATAATATAGATCTTCCTAAAGCACTCTGTTCCCTGTTTGACTTTCAAATCACTGGCATTAGCCAGCTATACTGCTCACGGCGGGCTGTGAATATGCACATGGAGTGTGAGTGACAGCTCTGTCATGGCTAAATTAATTATTTGTTATGGAGCAAATAATAACAGATCTCGGGGACATCTAAACACATAAACAAGCACATGGACCGATGGGACTTACATTAAACACTGCAGTTGGTATCCTATCTGGATCTTTGTTTATTGGATACATGTTTGTTGATGAGAGCTGTCCATCTTGAGAGATTGACTGTGATCTGGCAGTGTTTAATTAATGAAAAAGAATCCAATTTCAGTGAATTTGCTTTTTGACGTGATACTGGCACTATGCTCCCTATTTCATAAACAGTTTTAAAATCAACATTGGTGACCTAGAGACAACTGTTTCAGTGTGCTGCATTAGTTAGCTAAATTAGCATTAGCTAGCCTTCTGCATTCTCATTGGAAAAGCTGTTAAGACATTCATCATCAACACTTTTTCAGAATACAGTTTACTGTTGTTTAACCTAAACTATATTACAAAGTGGACTGTTTTTACAGAGTTAAATTTTTTTTTCTGTTGTTCATATTTGCACTTATGTAAATCCTTACTAAAAGCTGTTTATCTAGCACTGATGCCATCCTAGCCAAATATGTTCTAGAACACGCAAATCTGATGTTGCTTGGCTCTGCCTAGAACCTTGCTCGTTTTGCCCACTATGCTTCTTTTGATCCATCTGTCTTGGGTTTTCTTTTGATCCATCTGTCTTGGGTTAGTTATATGGGTATACCATATGGGATGACGGTCACAAACATACTCAATTAAATGGTTTGTCTTTGAAGACGCCAGTGGGCAGGTGTGATCTTGGTGAAAACATCACGTGTGTGTCTGGTTTTGAGTGAGTTGTGTGACCAGTGTATTTATTCCCTCTGTTCCCAGATGATCTGAACAGGACACATCAGCACTGTGTCCTGGCTGGAGACTCAGCACGCTTCAGCTCTACTCACAGAGTGGCAGAGGTGTGGACATTTCTTATCCTTCGATATATTCTCTTCAAAATGATTCTCTTATGTTGTTCATCTCTGTCAGCTGCTCCACAAACATTGATATTTTGGTGAATGTTTATAACGGGTGCCCATGATATTATAGGATAGTGAAGGTTTCTTTCAGTCTGACTGACCTATATCTCTCTCTGTTGATTATTCTCCCTTCAGTGTTCCACAGGGACCCTTGACTATATTCAGTCCCGCTGTCGGGAGGCCCTGACCAACCTGAGAACCGACCCAGACACCAGGGTGCCCAGCCTACTTTCTCTGCTGCCAGCTGACATGCAATGCTACGAGGAGATACACAACGAGGTGTGTGCGCGTGTGGCTGTGTTGTGTTACTTTGTGTCCTCGATACTCAACAGACCAGGTGACAATTTATTTTTTCCTTTTGGTAATATTTGGTGTCATAGCCTGTGAAGATGTGGTCCTGTTCTTTAAACCAGGGTTAAGGCCTCTCATTTATATTGACATTATTCTTATCTACTATGGCTATTTTTATGTTTTTTGGGGGGAAATCCAGTTTGCTGACATGTTTTCTGGAAGATGATGGATAGTAAACCAATTGGTCGTCAACATGTTATCTAAAGATCGAGTTCATGGCCCTTTTCAGACAGAACAATCAGTGGATCTGGCCCTGGGGCCCTTGGATCCTATGGGACCATTCACTTTACAGTGGCAGCCTGCTCTATTTAGTTGGCCCAGCCTGCCTACCAGGGGCTAATGGTTAAAATAATACTTCACTTTTCCTATCCTGCTCTTCTGTGTGTGTGTGTGTGTGTGTGTGTGTGTGTGTGTGTGTGTGTGTGTGTGTGTGTGTGTGTGTGTGTGTGTGTGCGTGTGTGTGTGTGTGTTCGTGCGTACATGCGTGTCCCTGTGTGTGTGTGTTAGTGTGTGTACATGTGTGTTGGCCTCACTACTCCCAGGTAACCAAAGCAGCAGGCCCCACATGGAAGGCCATGACAGATGAGCTTGGCGTGAGGTTGTTTAAAGGTTGTAGCCAGTATTAATTATTCACATACCCAACAATAGAGCTGTGTAGAGAGAGAGAGGGGGATGGAGGGGGAACGAGAGGAAGTGGGTGTGAGATGAAGAGAGAGATGCGGAGAGAGGGAGCTAAAAAGAGAGAGCTGGAGAGAGATGGAGCGAGATGCAGAGAACAGACAAATAGCTGGTCTCTGTCCGAGGGCAGAAAGAGAGACAACCTCATCACAGCGGAGCAGCACAGGATTACCCAGCGTAGGCCTTGCTTGGGGGCACTCCCGTTTTATTTAGGAAAACAGGATGCTATGTTTGGCTGGGAGAGGAGTGGATCAGGGATATTGCTCTCGGGGGTTTGCTCCAAGCCCTGCTCTGCTACACCTGGTGTCCCCAGAATCAGAGTGATTGATTGAGCCATTTGTTTTGAGTTGCCCACGAGGGCAGAACACCCACTTAAATGAGGTGTTGTTGACAGAGTTATTTATTATGGTGGCCCAGTTTTGGCGGATGCTGGTTGGCGGGCACGTTTTGCTCCGGCCATGTTTGACATGGACGACCGAAGAGAGGACAAGCAGAGCCTCGTCAGAAAGCTTGGCCTTACCAGCACCTCGCGGGCATTTACTTAAAAAAGGGCCAAACAGGAGAGCCGCTGGCTGGCTGTCTGATGTGCTATATGTGGTGTGTGCATGGAGAAGGAATGGAGGACTGTGTAGGGTTTTGATGATGAGGAAGCAGAACGACTGCTGTCTGTGGGGTGGGTGTTCGTGAAGAGGCGGTTGGGAGGTTGAAGCAGAGGTTGATGGGTAGGGAACCATATAACAGTACCTGGCTTCGGGGAGTAAAAGAGGACGGGATGGATGGACGGTAAGGGAGAGGGGGGGGGAGGGAGAGAGGAACGTGAAGGGAGAGAAGGAGAAAGATAAACCCTGTCTCCTGGCCTCGACTTTCTGCTCTAATCTTCCCTTCTGTCTCTGTCTCTGTGTGTTTGTGTGTGTTTGTGTGTGTGAGTGTGTGTGTGTGCGCAAGCAGGGACCACATTGTATCAAATCCCATCGCCACTCGGCTCTGTGTGTGCATGTGTGTTCGTGTGTTTACCTTTGAAATGCTAATCCCAGGTGCAAACGTCTTGTCTCATTTAAAGCCAGCGTGTCACTTCCCAGGTGGGTGTGCGAAGGCACGCCCTCTGGGACACCCCTAATGAAGCATGTCCCTATTCAGAAGATATTGGAGGGAGGGACACACTAAGTATGTCCCACATGTTTGCTTTTTCCCGGGGATGGAAGGAAGTGAAGTGCAAGTTTTATCAACGTGGTCCTCTGACCTTCCAGTGTCCTGAATGGTTTTCAGGCCCAGTTTCTCCTTCCCTACCGAGGAACCCAGTAGAAGCCCACAAACTACCTTGCTGAGATCAGAGAGATTACCTGTAGGGAATCGTTTTTCCTTCCTGTTTTCAGCTGATGTAATGCTCCCGGTGTTTGGAGTGCACTATTGGTTATGGACCTGGCCTGTCGTCTGACAAGGACAGAAAGGTTGAGTCAGTGTCTGTGAGTACAGTTTGTATTGCCTCAAGGTGTGTGTGTGTGTGTGTGTGTGTGTGTGTGTGTTTGCGCGCGCACGCACGCAATTGCCTGTGCGTGCACACACACAACAGTCTCCACTGTAGCCAAAGTATGATGAGTGTGAAATGTGTCCTGTACCTCTTGAGGCTAGGTAACAGGAAACATTGCTCAGTGCTCATGGTTGATTTGATGTGCAGGCAGGAGCAGGAAAGTAAACAGAAAGAGGCAGGTTAATATCGATCCCACTCTCATCAGCTCCTACCTCGGGGGCCGCATGGCACGCACGTTCACAAATTGATTGGTCGGGTCTGCTGGGGGACCACGAGAGGTGTGGAAATTCCCTGCTTCATGAAATACTGAAGTGGCAACTTGGATTTGACTCCAGGGTCACCATGGTGAGCGGGTGACCGAGGGCGGGGCTAATGTGCAGTTAGTGCGTCCTTCACCTGGAGAGATGACAGGAACCACCCCGGGGCAGGGAACCCATGCTGAGGAGACAGGGGAGTGAAACTAGCCTTACTATGGTGATAACTCTATCGCTCTCTTCTTCCTTCTCCTCTCAGCCCTTTCAATCCCTTCACCTGGGCGGGTGGCATTTAGTCTGCTCTCCCCTCTTAGTAAATCACAGCCGGACGGCTCACACTCCAAATGCCAGACACCCCACAGACGCCCTACTCGCCTGACGTTATGGCCGCCGTCGGCTGGCGCCACGGGGGGCTGGGGTCCATGTCGGCTCAAAGCAGAGCCACAGGCTGTGTTCTTTCAGAAAAGGACCGACGGACAATCAGAGAAGGAGAGGGGGGCAGTGGATGGGTGGAGGTGGGGAGAGGACTGTCCCTAGCTTTGTTGTGTGTCTGAGCTCTGCTGATCGGTGGGGGGGGGGGCGCCATAAAGCCTGACATTTGTTTGAAGGGTCTGTTGTGTAGAGTAGGTGTGAGGGCGCTGAACAGTGCTAGAGCCCCATGTATCGCTCTGTATGTGACCCACTCTCTGCATGTCAAGCCACTGTGATCAGCCCATTTTGGATCCAAAATGGCTGACAGTTTGTCTGTAAACGGGGCTACCGGCTAGCCTGCGTGACCAGCCGCTGAACTACGGATGGAAATGTGGACATGGCTTTGGTATACTTGTCATCTTCCTACTCTATATTGTGCCTGTGGTTGATACAGCTTTAACACTGTTGCCCCCCAAGAGAACCAGAGACAGACAAGAACAATAGCTCTTACTACACAAAAATCTTCTGTTTCTCCTGCATTTCATTTGCACCTCTTTTGTTCTTCTCACCTTATGTTATACAGTTTTCTGTATCAGGGCCCTGCTGAAATAGTGCTTTGTACCATGTTTGGGGGGAGGGCAACTCTGAGAGCTTTGCATTGCTCCACCAACATTTTGGGCAATCTCTGACATACACACAATGGCACACACAAACACACACACCCAACATCTCACCCAAACCCATCTATATACCTGGCTGTGAGGATTCCTGGTGAGGATTAAATCACCACTTCAAAAGAGCTGAAAACAAAAACAATCCCAGTGGAAAACTGAACACACTAAACTGTCATTGCTCCTTGAGGGAGGGAGGGGACGGGAGGAGGGAGGTGTGGAGGACTGTTGGGAGGTGTACAGGTGTAGGCGGCTTGGTAGTCGCGGGTGGGGTGGGGGGTTACATTGCGTAGTCTCGTAGGTATGACCATCTGCAGTAACAGGCGTTATTGTAAGTCTAGACCCTACTTCCTCCGCCCGGTTCCCTGTCTTCGGCTCTTTTATCACTGATTAGGCTTTAAACAAATGGTTTTTTTTATCTCCTGTCTGTCACTCATGCTCCAAACGAGAGTCGGCCTTTTTATTGATAGTCTGAAATTCCTGTGCATTTGTACCACTATATTTTTGCAAGCTTTGGCTTTTTTTAATACATCCATCTGGCATTCATATGGCTTGACTGATCTACCCATGACACATTTCTACTACCCTGTGGTTTCTCTATCTGTACTGTACTAAAAATAACTACACTGTACTGTACTCTCCTGCACTGCACTATAATATACTACACTGTTCACTGTTATACACTTTTCTACTGTACTCGCTGTATCTACTGTACAGCACTGTGATGTACTGTACTCTACAGCAATGCACAGTATTACACTCATGTATTCAACTCTACTGTAATCTACTGCATCGTAGTGAACGCTCACGTATTGTGTGCAGGTGGAGTTTGAGTGGCTGAGGCAGTACTGGTTCCAGGGACAGCGCTACACTCGCTTCTGCAGCTGGTGGAGCAGACCCATGGAGCAGCTGGAGAACAACTGGAGGAAACTGGAGCTCATGGTAAGTCTGCCCAGAGGCATGCCGGGCCCTAGTATTGTCATACCAGATATGGTAGTGGGGTTACTAGCACTCTGACACAATGTATTAACATGGAGATAGAATTTACAATGAAAAGCAACACTGTCGAATCGCTAAGAGCATTGCTATTGATGAAGCCTATTCATAAGTTACTGAAATTATTGGTAACACTTCAAATGACAGGTTCGTAACCATGTCATAACATGCCACAAGGGCTGACATAGCTTGTGATAACTAAAATTACACATACCTATTTTAGTGACATGCATTGTTAATTAATGGTGCTACATAATAGTGTCTTCACCTGCAAAATGTACAACCAAATGCAAGCCCTGCATCAAATACCTTACATGTAAATTAACAAAAAAAAAGTGTTTACGTAATGTGACAATTTCAATGCTTTTAACTGTTTCAAGCCAATCAGCCAATTGAAATTAATTAATTAATTTGTTCCTGATCTATGGATTTCACCCTTGACTGGGAATACAGATGTGTTTATACAAGGTTTCTGGGAATTGTTTTATTTCAGCTCATGAAACATGGAACCTCACATGTATAATTCATATTTTTGTTCATTGTTTAACCAGGAATTTGCTGTATTATATAATTGTGCACATATGTAATTCAGACATTTGCCTACCAGAATACTGTTGCTGATGCATGTGATGAATGCAGGAGCAGGTTATAGAGGCTGTACAAGACACTATCTTTAGGACTGATACTGATATGATTCTATTAGTCATAATGCTTCCCGCCCATATCATAAAGTGTATTCAGCTATTCAAAGTGAAGTGACTGTTTAATAATGAAATATTAAGTCTTAGTTAGGGGCTGGTATGTAATTATTAATATTATTTAGTTTGTCATAACTGAGATATTAAGTCATGATTTATGAGTTTTGTTGTTATAGTGATCAGATATGATGTCAAAATTAGGAGATATCCCTACCTGCTTTTGTTCATATCATTTGCTGGTGGAAGGGCTTCCATAATGTTCTGACTGTGATCTTTAAAAAATAAACAAACTAAAGCCCCTATTTTTACATAGAGACTTAAATGGATTTAACAAAGTCATAGGATGTCTTTAAATAATTTAGGTAATGTCAAAATGTGTATTATTTTCTATCTCTGAATGAAATTCAAAGCTTTTTGATCTGTTGAGTTGATTTTGAGCTGATAGAGCTCCCAGACAGTCTTTTGTAGTTGGCTAACATTAGCAAAAGCTAGTGATCAATATAAAGGATCATTTTATGACCTGAAATAAAAAATCTCAAAAACCTTATGGGCGCATATGTATTCACATAGGTGAGAGTTTGTCCATGACATCATGACAAACAATGCACTAATTTAACTATGCCTAACATATATTAAGCTATAAACATATACTCTGTATAGAAATGATATTATACGTTTATAATATTTACTTTTCTGTCAGTCTGTCTGAAGTTCTGCAACTTAAGGTTAAGCGAATGTCTGGCTCCTTTAGTTGCATTTAAAGCTAATTATTTAATGTCTGGTTAGTTTATCTTGGGTGGTTGTGTTTTGTGGCTAATGATATGTTGACAAAGCATCAAAAATTAACAATACACAAGTTACGTCATCTGAATTTTCATGTTATGACTTGGTAATGACATCATAATAAGCATTTTGACACCGTCATATAAAGTGTAACCTAATAATTATTATAAATTGTATCGTGTTATATTATGGTCAGGATTCATTGGAGAGCTTCTTGCCAGAAGTGGGAGTGATTGACTGTATGTGTCTGTTTACAGCATGCCAGAGTTCATTGCACAAACTGCATACTGTAGATAATAATCAGATTCTAAATGTGTGATTGTGAAATGGTTTATGTGTCATACCCCAGGTGTGATATTAAGAATGTCTAAACCAGTTTCAACTCTTTGACACTGTCACGGCGTAGTATCAATCTTTCTGTGGCATGAGGAATTTCCTTTGTAATTTCAGAGTCATAAAAGAGAGAGAATGTTTTGTTCACATTGAATTCTACTTAGTCACTCCTTTATACAATAAGGTTTGAATGAGTGTGTTTGTGTGTGTGTGTGTGTGTGTGTGTGTGTCTGTCAGAAAATGTTGTTGGTCCAATCCCAGCTCTGTTACTTTATAAATGTGTGTTGTAACTCTGGACAGAGAAGCAGCAGGGGGCACTCTAGTATCACTGAAACAGCCAAGCCCAGTGCCAGTCTTTCTCTTTCTCTCTCTCTCTCTCTCTGTCTCTCTCTGGCTATCCCTCCCTCCCTCCTTCTCTTTCTCTCTCTGTACTCTGTCTCTGTCAGTGTGGAGCGCTGAGCAGTAATCAAATCTGATGCTCAGGCGGGGATAAAGAGAGGAGCCTGGAGAAGAACAGGGCCGCTCTGTACTGAGACATAGGCAGGCAGTCTAACTCTGGTCCTCACAGTCAGGAGCAGAGAGGGGGAGATGGGCAACGCTTATGGAGCGCTCCTACCTATGAACCCAGATGAGGTGTGTGATTTGGACCTGTACTTGAAGAGGAGCGAGCTTGAGATGTGAAGGCTTGATGATGGACAGGCCAGACCCCACTCACTGTTCTGGTTTCCTTTTCTCTGGACAGACTTGTAGACATGTGCTACACCTTTTCTGATAGTAGGCTTTAGCCTCATAAAAAATAAATGCGATGTTTTGGTTGGCAATTATTCTTTTTTCTTCTTCTGCGGACAAATATTTTGTCATGTAATAGTACGACATGCTGTGAATTTACACTTCCCCGTTTAGCTTCTGTAAACATATTAAATCGGCGTCTTTGTATTTTTCTGGACTGAACACATTGTTCGTTTCTCAAGAAAGGATTGGAACCTGAGAGCACTGATTTGTTATGTTTCTGGCAAATGCCCTAAAATAAATTAATTCATGTAATATTACATTATTGCAGATGGAGACTGATTGTGCAACCATTAATAGTATAATCATAATTATAATCAGGTAATGTTGTGGCTCATATGGATTTCATAAGTCTTTCTCTTTGTGTTATAGAAACCAGTTACTGTATATGAATCTCTTTATACTTGTCGAATTATAATAATTGTTTAGTTTTTTTATAATTTTTTAAGCTACTCTTTCAAATGTTAGAATAAGTCGTTGAGGCAAATCGTTTTTCTATGGTCACGAACATGTTTAGCAATTTACTATTTTAAAGATGTTCAGTGTCATGCAGTGCTATATAATATTTCTAACAATTTGGTTAGTCTTGAAAACCATAGACATCTAAAAAGTTCAGGTTATTTAAAAGAAAAAGGAAGAAACTATTGGCATTTATTTGTGTGTGTTTGTGCCGTGGACATCCGTAGCCTGCTTGTATTAACTATGTTCCAGAAGCTACTGTCTGTTTCTAGGTGCTCATTCACTCCATAGGGGTCAGTCCCTGTTCTCCCTCTTGTTGTCATGCAAATACTCACCCTTCCAATTCAATGACATTCTGATAAAACACGTCCAGAGTTTTTCTATCTTCCTTTTCTTTCCATACTGTTACCTCATGCATTGAAGACGCTTCCTAATGGAAACAAAGAGGGCAGATGGAAAGCAGTGGTAGAGAGTGGCAATAAAAAGTATTCAGATCAGATCAGATGTGTGCCTGTGTGTGACCGTGTGTGTGTGTGACCGTGTGTGTGTGAACACGTGTGTGTGTGTGTGTGTGTGTGTGTGTGTGTGTGTGCGTGCGTGCGTGCGTGCGTGTACGCGTGTGTGTGTGTGTGTGTGTGTGTGAGCGTCTGTGTGTGTGCAGTTCATGCATAGACAAAGTAAGGTATTGGGGTCAGATATAAGAAAAGGTGGATGTATGAAGGAGGTCTAGTGTTCTCCTGGTCACAATGCTAAGGGTATAGGCTGCGCCCTGTGGTAAAAGGACTGGGGTGTAAAGGGGCAGTGTTCTCCTGGGATTCAGACGAGGATGGGAGAGTGTCTGTGGAAGTGTTATGGTTTGGAAGGGCCCGGACCGCATCCCAGCTCCCACAGGACCTACTATCATGGATCTCATACAATTCTGACATTTACTTAAACCAGCGACAATGAATAGCTTTCACCTGGCTGACAAAAGGAGAGTGGGAGTCTGGCTTTATGCAAAATATTTTAAATACCGATGTGGCATTTTTTATCTCTTTTTTCATTCTTCTTCCAGTTGTGTGGAAGCAAAAAAAACTCGCATAAAGTATCTTTTTGTGTGTGTGTTTGTGTGTGTGTGTGTGTGTGTGTGTGTGTATGCGTGTGTGTGTGTGTTTTTGAGTGTGCGCGCGCTCGCTCGCTGATGCTAATATATGCACTCTGTTTGACTTTAATTGATTTACCAGCTCTGCCGGCACACTACAGTTTCCTCCCTAATTTGTCACTTTCCACGACTTCTGTGGCTGCTCATATCACAACTTCAAAGAGTATTCTCTCTCTCCTTCTGTCTCTCTCTCTCTCTGACTCTGTCTCCCCCTTTTCCACTCCATTCCTTATTTGACAGTTGAATGAGCCGAGCCATGTAGGCAGTGTGTATCAGGAAAATGTATCTACTTTCACAATATAAATATAATTCACAAACTTGAATATATTTGTGTACTTTAAGATCCAGAGAACATTAAGGGTTTCCCGGACCATGTCCTGCTGCTGCTCTCTCCAACCATTGTTACCCTGCTCCTTCGGCCTTGGTCACACTCCCGAGATGTGTGTTGAACGCTCCCTGTGACCGTTTCATCATTTCATCTTCTTCTCCTTCATGTACGCCCTTTCCCTCCCTCTTTCCCTCTGTCTTAAATGGTGGTCCTCAGCAACTATCTGGGGTGGGCTACTTTCAGGAAACGACTCAGGAGGAGCACAGAGCAATCACACGCGGGCTGGCCAGGTCGCCATCGATAGCTGATTAGGTTATTGACCTAGCATGGAGGAGGGGGGTGGCGCTTCAGGGATTGAGGGGGAGGGGGGGCGGGGGGGGGGGGGGGGGG
>JACXGJ010006392.1:0-14032 GCA_016801105.1 Esox niger | reverse complement strand
ATGGATTATCTTATTGGCGCTGCGCTGAACTTGTGCAGGAGAGCCTTTCTCTCCACCCCACTTTCTCTCCACCCATCTTTCTCCCCAGCCCTCATTCTTTCCCTTCCTTCTATCACATCGTCTCTCCCTCTTTCCCTCCTCCCTCCTATGGACAGACAGGTTACTCTGCCTCTAATGCATTTAGGCAGCAATTGGCCTTAATAACCTTTATTGACTTCAGCGGGTCAGAGCCAAGAATCTAATTATGAAAGTGTATCAATTTCATTGGGAGTTTAGAGTTGCACTGTTCATATAATTATTTTAAGGTCGGCTGGGCCAATTAATCGCTATCCACTTATTTGATGGATGTGTAAAACATTCTAAATGTTATGGTTCTGTTGTGTGCAGTTTGCCCCTAAATGTTTTGTTCCGAGGCGAGTTTGTGTTTGGAGAGTTGGTTGTTGTTTTCCTGTGCTCGGTAGGTTAGAAACTGTTGGAAATGTAGAGGCTTGAGGCTGAGTGACAACGCAATATTGTTGTTGGTTTAGAATAACCGCCTTCCTCTCTTTCTGTCTCTTTTGATTTTATTTACATTTACATCAACATTTTGTAAGTTTTATACACACGCAGGCAAGATTCAAGATTCTAGTGTGAACTAAGAGCATATTTATCAATTATATTTTTTTATTAATAAATTACATTGATTATCTTCGGTTGATCGCTTTTCCCCTCTGTGTATTACTAACATGAACTGCAGCTACTTGTTTATTAAAAATAGGTGTAAGTATATTTTTTATATCTTTTTTTGCATCAGGGTGTGTGTGTGTGTGTGTGTGTGTGTGTGTGTGTGTGTGTGTGTGTGTGTGTGTGTGTGTGAGCTGTGTAGTAGTTTATCCTTTGTGGTGTGTGTCAGCAGCAGACTACCTGGACAATGTGTGTGTGTTGTCCTTATCACATAACATTGAACAGTCTCTAATCCCGGGCTTCTTTCTAGCTCTACCTTGTTTACCTCCAGCTCTTTATTAACATGGCTGCTCCAACCTATTTACAATGCTTTGCACTGAAAAGAAATTACTCCAAGATTATTGTTATTATTCATTTAAAGAGGAAATATATGGCTGATAATACATTTTACATTACGGAGCCGGCTTGTGTGGAGGGGAAATATAAAATGAGAAGAAAAGGAGAGAGTGAACGGTAGAACGGGAGAAAATGTAGTATAAGTCGCGGGCAAAAGGTACTTTGCGATTCTCTTTGAAGTACTTATTCAACAGGGTAAGCTGAATTTTCAGCAGAGCCTGATAGTGTTCTGGGTAAATACTTAAACCCCTTTAGAGAATTTCACGCAGCACAGATACGGTGAGCTGCGGAGTGGGACTGAGGAGAAAGACAGGGGTGTTTATGTTACCTGCAGCCACTGCAGCCCGCAGGCTTTGTACCTAAAGACAGAGGTACAGAATGGATCTCAGTAGGGGATTGGCTGTGTGACAAAATCTACAGTAACATCACTGGGAGCTCGTGTGAAATGTGTGTGTGTGTGTGGGGGGGGGGATGGGGTTGGGGGGTAAACTGTTTCAATGCACAGTGGGCCTCTGTCACAGCCCCCCCCCTCCCGGACATACACATACACACACACACACACACACACAATCTATTTTAAAGACACTCTCTCAGGCACTATACATTTTCTTCATTATGTGTTATCATTTTTAAACAATGCTGCACTGTGCAGTGATTTATCACATCCTGCTGTTTTTGTTGAATTTGTTATCCTTATTAGTCGTAGATAGGACATGCATGTGAGTGTTTTCTCAATAATTGTTTTACAAAAGTCATTGTCTTTTGGAGAAAGGGTTTTTGTTTCACACATTAGTGAGTGAAGTGACGGCTGTCCTACTGTCTGTTTGTAGGGTTGATTGCAGTGATAAATGTTGTGCAATAATTTTGGCAACATGCAGGGCTCTAAATTAAAATGTGAAGTTAGGAGCATCACATTAATTTTATGATTTATTGTCATAAAGCCTTTGATCGGCCTACATGACTTTCCAGCTACTTTTGAAGCACATGTGGTGTCCTGGAAAGTACTATTTGACTCTGTAGTAACATTTATTTCGAAAGCTAAAGTGGTAAAAAAATATTCTGACAAGGAAATTAAGTCAAAATATGTGTAATAAAATACTTCTACATTGTGTAAAAGTATAATGTTCCAGTTGAATTGCTATTTATTAACATGCTATTTATTAACAAATTGAACATGTAAAAACCAGGTTGCACAATGTCAGGTTTGTCACAGCTACATGGAAGATATTTGTCATTCATTTACTGCTTTTATCATTGGTCTCTTGAGGAACCTGTCACTTTTCTAACTGGGCCCCTTAATGTTTGGTTAGGGTTGGGTTGCCAGGTTGCAAGCTACTGGCTAGCCAGTGAGTTAATAGAACTGAAAGTAAGTATAAACAACTGGTTAACAATGGCCAACATCATTTATTTATGTAAAAGCAAAAAGGCCACAGTGATTGGCTGTATAGACATTAATATAGGTCGGGTGAGCAGGTGAGCATCCATAGGCCAACCCTTTTCACATTCTCAGCTGTGCAGCCATGATGTGTGCACCTTTTGTCTCTAGGCCACTTGGATTCATTGTTACAGCAATTATTATCTATGAAAGAAATATCTTAGGGGCTCACAAAATAAATCCTCTGTTGATTTTGCTGATCAGAAAAGAGTTTAAAATGACACAAATAATAAATATAGACTCTAAGTGTATAGACTTTTGTCGTGATCTTAAAAATGTAGTAATTAAACTCCCATATTAGTAGATTTAGTTTGGAAAGATGCCATGTCAATTGCACCACTGTAATTCTAGCTATGTACAATCACCTATAAAATATATCTGTCTGTCTTTGTGTGTGTGTTCACACAAAACAAAAAGATATTTGTTATTGACATTTGTTTGGTAATTCATCTTGTTTGTATGGTGGATTGTGATGTTGACAGCGTTTCTACTGTATTGGCAGACTTTGAAGTCTCTTGTCTATTTTTCTTAGAAAACAAATGAGCACTTTACAGGGACAGATCTGTCTTATCCTCTTAGCAGCTCCTCCAATCTCCTTGCTTGGTTATTTATTTATTAAACGTGCTGTTTTTTCTCCTCGCTGTGCCCTGATCAGCAGGATAAGTCTTCGTCGGGGGGAGATAACATCCATTAAAGTGGTAAAGAGGAATTACAGGGCAGCACAGATTAATCACTGCTCAGCCTAATCACATTCACTGTAGCTGTGGACCGGAGGACGGCCGGGCGGGTTAGCTAGAGGGTCTTCTTGCCTGCCTCTGTCTGCCTCTGTCACAAAGGGAGAGAGACGGAGAGATGGGTTAATGGAGAGATACAGAGATGGTAGCAAGAGAAAGGAAAGGGTTACTTTCGAGAGGGAGTGAATGCGCCAGGAAACGAGAAAGATCATTTTGTAAAATGTACTGTCACTGGGTTGTGAGGTTGTCCCACCTGGCTATCTTAAGATAAATTCACAAACTCAGTCATTCAAATCAGTTATTCTGGCTAAGTTTTTGCTCAATGGTAAAGTGTGAATGTAATTCAACTGGAGACTGAGATGACAGAATGATAAATCCATACTCCTATATTAAAGCACACCTCACTGATGAACATATATAGTAACATGTACCAGGGCTTTCCACTTTGATACAGTTGTACATATTAATTCTTCAAGAGTCTTCATAAACATATTGTTTAATGGGAACGCAAATCATTCCTATGGATGGATTAAGGCTTTCCTGTAGGCTCTGATGTTAGACAGTGTGGTGGCAAACATGTTCATTCACTCTTACTTTATCCTAGATAGTGGGGAGCTTGTTTTGTTTTCGGGGAATAGAAACCTTACTGTAGGGGGGATTATTGCATTTCTATATGAGATGTGATTGATCTGAGAGTAAACCTTCTGTGAAGCAGGCCCAGGTAACAGCAGATAAGTAGTTAGCTAAGTTCTGAGCTTTAGTTGTCTTCCAGCCTATTGCTCCACTCTCAACCCTCGGCACAGTTCGTGCAATTCCCCTTTTTAATTCTCTAAAGGCGTCAGTGGAGTCATCGTGTTCAGGCTCTTAAGTGCGTTAAGCTGAGTTGAGAACAATGAGCAGGAGAACAGGGGTGTCCTGATGGGAAGAGCAGTGTAAAATTGTCTGTTTCGCTTGACGAATCACAAAGAAAGAAGGAATTATGGAGAAGATGCTGCAGATAATTTGGGAGGTTTTAGGTGAGGAGGGATGGAAAGGTGGGCGGGGGGTGGGGGGGGGCTGGAGAACGACAGGGGGAGATATAATGGGGGGATTTAAACAGCAGCCTGAGAGGGAGAGGGAGGGGACGGATGGATGGATGTGGAGCAGTGATGCAGTAGATGAGATGGATGGATGGATGGATGGATACGATTGATTTATAGATTGATAGAAAGATAGAAAGAGAGGGAGAGATTGAGATGGGAAGAGAGATCAGAGAGATCAGAGAGCCCAAGAAAGGAAACGAGATTAGACCGATAGATGATAGATAGAGAGAGGAAGATAGATGATCGAGAAGGGATTACAGTAAAAGGCAGTGGAGCTCAGTAACATGCTGGAAAGTTCATTCTTTTTTTTTCTTAGTTTGTTATCCTTTCACAAAAGGTCTGTCTGAGGTGGGAATGTGAGTTATGAAATCAAGGCATACTGTACCTCCAATGCTTTAAATAAAAAACACAATGCAATGATACAGCACAATACTTAAAGTACAACACAAAAAAAGAACAATAAACCAATTCCCAATACATTTTGATCATTGCAGGTAGTGTGGGGGGTCTCACCCCTTCACCTCCCCCAGTTAGTGTGGGGGGTTTCACCCTTTCACCTCCCCAGATAGCGTGCTCCAGGGGCACTGTTAAGTGGGTGAGATGTAGGACAGTATAATTACCGCTAGTCTTGCCCTCTCCATGGGGAATGCCAGATATATCTCTCATTAATTCCTATTTGTGTGTAATGAGAGGGTCATGTACGGTCTAATAAATGGCGGCTTTATTTAGGTGAGAGCTGCAGTACCGAATCCAGTCTCTGCTGGCCGACAGCGTCATAAACACCCTGTACCCACTGTCCCCACCCAGCATTCTGCCTGGCAACCTGGGTGTGGAGACACCCATTGAGACAACCATAGTATCCTTTCCGTTTTTCACTGTCTTTCTATTGCTCATGGATATATCCGGCGCTTGTGGTTGCTGTTTTCATCATCTGTCCTATTCTTGGCCACCCAGTGCAGGACAGAGGGTCCAGACAGGTCAGTTAGCCACATGTCTGTCAGAGCCTGGGGATCTTCTGTCTGTATTAGCCCAGCTGGGACTCTACTGCAGCCTTTATACTGGGACAGCTGCCCTAGGGAATCCACTCTGTATTCCTCTGTCTCTGACAGACTTAGCAGACCTGCCACCTTAACTCCCTGGATAAAGAGCTGAGTGGGATCTGACAGGTCTTTCACACAGTAATGTACGCTAACCCTTTGGGCCTCCAGCCAGAGCAGCAATGGACCTCGGGCCATTCTATTCACACTGTGACATGCCTTTAGCCAGAGCTACCGTATATGGGGTTAAGGTGATGGCCTGTCTGCTTTCAGCCTTGCTCTGAAGGTAGGTCGAGCCAACAGGGATCAACTTTTTGTTTTGTTTTGTTTTGTTTAACCAACTTCTCTTGTGCTAGCTACACAGGAGATTGATGGAAATCCACATTATTGGTTTAACATTTCTTAAGAAATGAGGTATTGGTGGTGGTGTAGCACTGTGACTTTCGGAGAGAGCTCCTGGCTTTCCCCCAGTCAGCAAAAAGCTTTTATTGGCAAGAGAGAGGTGCTGATCAGAATCTGCAATCTACAACAATCTAGAATCAACTTTCAGATGGCGAGAGAGCAGAGAGGGAGAGAGCAAACGGTGTAGTAGCAGACTTATGTGAGAAAGTGTCATGTGTCTTCAATCTCTGTCAAGCTCAATAATTTCTCTCCTAAATTAGTCCTTCCAGCTCTTATGCTTTCCTGAGGTGGACAGTAATGGATTTTGTCTCGTCCAGGAAGGCTCGGGTAGTGTTTGTACAGTGTGTGTCCTTGCCAGTCCCCTTCTATCGTGGAATTCTGTGTGTGTGTGTGTGTGCGTGCATGCGAGCGTGTGGACGGGTGTGTGCGTACGTACGTGCGTGTGTGCGTGCATGTGTGTGTGTATGTGTGTGTGTGTGTGTGTGTGTGTGCGCAAGGGTGTGTGCGTACTAGCACTAACCATCTGCAGAGCTCATTCAGACGGGGTATGTGGTTTAACCGTTAAAATAAACTGGATCCGCTCTGCCTGCACGTGAGACTGTCAGAACCGTGCCAGTGGGGGGGTTCTGTGATGTTTGTGGGGCTGTTGGATTCCGACCCTAAAACAGATTTGCTTTTTCTTTCCCACCAAAAGCGATGACCACAAAAGCCAATCAGGTTCTGCTTCATTTGGCCCTGTGAGAAGCATATGTCCATCCGTCCTCCCTCCATTCTGCCCTGAAAGACGGACTGTGGCTCTCTTTTCCAAAGACGCCCGGCCCACAGTAGTGCCTGACAATGCCTTCAAACACATGCACTTGTTAAGGCCTTCTCTTTACAATCCCCCCCGTCTGCCCAAACGCGCTTCTCTGATGTTTCAGACACATTTTTCTAATGTTTTACACTTCATATAATCCGCTGTGTATAGGCAAGCTCAGTTTGGGGTTGACATAATTGATGGCGCCCACGACCTTTCGGGGGTCAATCTAGCTGAAAGGGCAACCTCTCAATCACCACGGAGATCGCAAGTCCCACCCCCCCAAACACACACACACACACACACACACACACACTCACTCACACACACAAACACACCTCTTGGGGCTTGAAACACATAACCCCCCATGCCTGCTCAGTATTAGTGATGTCAACAGTCAGGAGGGCTTCAAAGTGACACCAAGCCATCACTTGACACGTTCAGCCTAACCGCCCTGACACTCTAGAACGTGTAGATATCTGTGTTACAGACCCGTGGCTCTAGCAGTCTAGGGTGGATGGTACAGAGACCCATAACATAAATCCCATGCAAAGTGTAAGAGTGTAAAAGAACAGTGAGAACCAGAAACAATCAAAGCTACCGTCAAAGGGTTGGGGAAAAGGGGCTGAACTGGACCCAAGGAATGAAACAATAAGTCAAAAATGAACTAAGAACCGCAGAGTTTTCTTACGGGATGTGTAGGCCCAAGGGCGACTTGCTAAAAAAAGGCTTTTCCCAGCTACAAACAAAGCACACAGGTTAAACAGGGACTAAACTGACTAGACAACACCAAACAAAACACAGCAATACATTCAGTACTCACATGAAACAGGACAAAGTGGGACGTATGTGCTGAAACTATATATGAATACACTGATGACTGGCTGGTAGGACACACCAACGACAACAATCAGGAACATAATGGACACCAGGGTTTAGGGCAGAGGGAGGGGAACAACACAAATTCACAGACAGGGTACCTGCATGCGGAACACTCTGCCTCAGATTTTCAGCCGTGTCTCTGCTGTGCTTTAAACACTTCGCTGTGTGATGTCACAGGAAAGTGGAAGTGGCTTGGGCTTTTTTTCTGGGCCAATATCATTTTTCACAACTGCTACCCCTAGAAACCTGGGAAGCCACACACACACATACACACACACACACACACACACAGAACTGTTACCGACAGAGTGCAATGTAACCCGGTTCTGGAGCAGCGGGGCCTAACACACCAGGTCCATCTAACCTGGCAGGATCACAGCTCCCTGGTTGTTCATATCACACACACACACACACTTAACATGGTGATAGTTCCCTAGTTGTCTGTGTCTTCCAAGAGAAGCTGTCATTTACAATCAGCATGGAGGCGTCTTGATGCCTATTCCAGCAAGTAGTAGAGGAAGTCCTATTGGTTTTATGTATTAGCAGCTGTCCAGCCTCCCATTCCCTGGGCTATGAAATAAGGCGTCAGGACAGAACCAGGAGCTGAAGCCAGTAAGAATCAGAAGAATATGCCTTACTAGCTAGCAACAGAACCGGAAAATGTGATGAGGACAGGAAAGAGGTAGGGAAGAGGAAATTATTGAAAATTGGCCCAGAGAGAGAGGGACAAAGATGAATAGCAGAAGAGAGTATGTATGGAACAGGTTTGCTTCACTCTGGCTGGTTAAGATGTTTCTGGTGATGTTTGTGTCTGGTTGTCCTGTATGTACAGTAGGTGTTGTATCAGAGGGGCTGGGCAGGACCTCCAGATGGGCAGCTGTGGAAGTTGGCACCGAGAGTCTGACGAGGAGGCCTGATTATTGTTGTTCGGGCTGGAATCTGTGGGCAGTAGGAAGTGCCCGGGAACTGAGGAATATTTAGAGGTTAGGCTGCCAGTCACACTGACAGAGGCATACTCTCTACCTGTGTCCACTGCTACAGGGCCAGATCTGCAATGGATCTTCACTCTGCAATGGATAAACATAGAATCTAATGAAGGGTATTCTCATTCCAGATCCGTGGGTAACTTTAAACTGGAGTATGGGGAGAAGAGTGCGAGTCAGAGGAGAGCGGGAGCCAAATAGACCTTAACTTCCTGCAACCACTGAAGTCAGGCAGGAAGATGTTTCATGGGGTGTTACCAATCTCTAAGGGACACTAGGGCAATTTATGGAAACCCTAGCTACAATTTTTATAGTGTGTGAACCCATGTGGAGCTTATTTACCATCACATCCTACTTCCCCTCTGCTAATATACTGTAAGGTCTGGAGGTTGCATGACCAAACCCCCAACTTGATAGTTTAGCGCAGCACCATGAAAATACCGACTGCACCATCTGCTATTTCCCTTTCAGTCTTTGTGTACAGAAACACAAAGAGTGGCATTTCAAATCAGATGGACTAGATGAGATGGTGGGAGGTTGTTTGGAAGACGGGTGTCTGACTGAGAAGCCACAGGCATCCCTGGGGTGTCATCTCAGAAGTTCTCTCTCTTGTATTTGTTTACCTGATTTGGGGGAAGTGGAGCTCTCCCTTCAGTATAAATACACAGATGATGGGGCTGTGGCTGATTCTGGACCCTTTTGAGTTGGGGGAAGGTGCTGACACCTACTAGGTCCCCTGCCCTCTCCTTAACCCTGGGCCGTGTCCCGGGTCACAGGACATCTCTGGTCAGCTTCAGGAAGCTGAGGAAAGGTGCTGTCGTTTACATGGAAAAGGATGGGAGGAGTAAGGGGAGGGGGATGGCGACCTGGTGCTAACAGAGTGAGCTGACCTGATAAGGATGTGGATGGCGGATGGAGAACTGCGACTGGGTGGTTATAGATGAGGGTGGTTTGGAGCTAGTTCTTCATGGTTGTGTGTAAGTGTTGAGCTGGCTCTGGGTAGTTCTGGGTGTGGGTGATGGGGTAGAGCTGGTTCTGGGTGTGCGTGATGGGTGATGGGTGTGGTTGATGGTGTGGAGCTGGCTCTAGGTGGTTCTGGGAATGGGTGAGGGTGTGGATCTGGCTCTGGGTGGTTCTGGGTCTGGGTGACGGTGTGGATCTGGCTCTGGGTGGTTCTGGGTCTGGGTGACGGTGTGGATCTGGCTCTGGGTGGTTCTGGGTCTGGGTGACGGTGTGGATCTGGCTCTGGGTGGTTCTGGGTCTGGGTGACGGTGTGGTTCTGGGTCTGGGTGACGGTGACGGTGTGGATCTGGCTCTGGGTGGTTCTGGGTCTGGGTGACGGTGTGGATCTGGCTCTGGGTGGTTCTGGGTCTGGGTGATGGTGTGGATCTGGCTCTGGGTGGTTCTGGGTCTGGGTGATGGTGTGGATCTGGCTCTGGCCCAGTGTAGTAAACAATGCAGTCTAATGATCCTTGGGATCATCCTGGGGTTAAACCTGAATGCCTCACTCAGCACCGGTCAGCCCGATCCCTCCTGTCCTGAATACGGCCCAGCAAACACGCTGCTCCAGTCAGGGCCATATATACTCACTCAAGGAACCCTCTCAGGAGCCTGTCGCCAGTGTATTTGCTAAGGCTTAACAGGAGAGGTGAGCAGAGTTCAGACCTGCCATCAGTGTTGTGGGTCTTGTGGGGCTCCTTTGGTAGCTTCTGTCATCATCCCTGCTGGGGTGGGGGAGGGGTTGCGGCGGGCTGACCCCCCACACCTCCAAAGCAAAGACACACATACAGTCAGCATTTGGTGAGGTTAAAATAGGTCAAACTGGGTATCCGTTCACATGGTTCACCTGTGTTAAACCACTGAAATGCAAACAGCCCTCAGGAGCCCGACGACGCCGTAGATGGTGGTTCGCTTGTAATAGTTTCTCAGGCTGTCGATCACCTGAAAGTGGTGCTTGGCGCGGGGTACTGACTACAGCCCGGTTTCCATAGGGACCGTCTAATAGCTAACCGCCATTCTCTCATCTGGTCAGCTGATCTACCTTATCCCTCATTCTCCTCAGGTGCAATTGGTCGGGCAATGCAGTCGGATCATTTTTCATGTGGTTTCGACACCTGTCACATCTGTGTACGGGGGATTGAGGAGGAATGTACAGTCTCTGAATCCTGCTCCGCTCCCATCTCAAGAACACACAATCAAACGTGTCCTCACCCAAATTTAGACAGGCAGGTGGATTGTCAGAAATGGATTAAAAAGGCTGTTTCCCTCTTACATTGTGACGTTTGAAAGAGAGGAGGGGGAGAATGAAAAGAAGAGAGAGATTGAGAAAGCGCTGTGTAATAGGAGGAAATGAAAGCGTGTGACTGGTGGATGTGACAGGAAGAGACTGCTCTTAACAAGCAGTCAGAGTCAGTCAGAGTAACATATCCATCACACCACCTTCTGAGGAGAGAGAGAGAGAGACAGACCGAAAGAAATAGAGAGAGAAAGTAAGAGAGAGCGAGGGTAGGAGAGTAAGCAGATGGGAGAGAGAGATGGACGGATGAAAAGGAGAAAGATAAATATGGGAGGAGAGAAGAGAAAGACTGAAAGTAAAGAGGGAGTTTGAGTGGCACTGACAGCACTGCATTTAATTTAGGGTTCCAGATTCCTTTTCATTTCATTTCCTCTGAAGCAGCTTAGAGAAAAAGATGAGAAGAGGGGAGAAGAAAGGAGGAGAGGAAAAGGGGAGGAGAGGCAAAGACAGAAGAGGAGGAGATTGAAGAAGAGAGAGGAGGAGAGAAGAGAACTAGAAAGGAAGAGATGGACTGAGAGAGGGATGAGAGAGGAGAGGTTTCCAGTATGTTCCAGATTAAGGTTGACACACCACGTGACACCCTAAGCTGCCCTGTAATTCATGTTCAACAGGGGGATACTCTCACATTACACATCAGTGGTGGACGTGATTAATCTGTAATATTCGGAGTCATTTGCCATCCTCCGGTACTAGCTACATTCTCACAGTCTGGATTCTCTCAAGTATATTCCAGGAATAAAACTGATAGTTTACGAGTTTTGAGATGAGGTTTGAGATAAGGTTTGAGATTGGTTTTGTTGGGGTTTGAGGTTGTGGGCTTGGGATACAGTTAACCTTGGGTCCAAAATGAGGTCAAGGTTCAATCTGGGACACGACAGTGTCAGAGTGACTGTTACTGCGAATGGACTCAGACATAAACAGAATAGTTCTACAGGACGATGTCATTTTAATACTTCGTTCTTTGTTTTCTTTTAGACCCAACTCTTTCTGGCCGCGGTGGAGGATGAGGGACGAGAGCAGGAGGGCAGGAGAGAGATGGCAGAGACCCTGCTAACTGCCCTGACGGACAGACAGCAGCACAGACAGACCTGGAGAGACAGGTAAGCACATTCCCAATCACAGAATCCGATGTGTTTGGAGGGCACATGCTCAGAATGCACATGGTGTCACACGTTCAGATGTGTTTGAAAGGTTTTCATGGAGTCAGTGCTGTTGACGTTGGAGTAGGTATGCAGGTGATATCAAATGAATTCCTCAGATAGTCTGCTGGGCTGACGTGGGTGTTGGAGGTGTTTGTAGTGAGGGCTGATTGGATCTGGCAGCTGTCAGGGTGACACATGTGTTTCGGATTGGATAGCCCAGTCACTTCCTTCCCCGTTGATAAGGTCCAGTCCGGGGTTAGGCAGAGACATAGCCCATTCATTCAGATAAAGGAAGGCCTCACACTCACAAGCATGTTGTTTTAGCTGCTCCATCTCTCATTGCACCCTCCTGTACTGCTTGGATGCCCTTTTCTCAGAAACACGCGCTCGCACACACCCACACACCCACACACACACACACACACACACACACACGTGTATACATTGGTTTAAATGACGATTTGATGTTATCACAGCGAGCCAGTTAGCCCCAGCTGTAAGGGCCTCTCCCTCTCTATGTGTCCCAGCTTGGTCACCTCATGCTCAAGGGCAGACAAGATGCATGACCTGGTAAAAGCCTAGCGCCTGGAGGTGAATGAACACAGCGACCCCACAGAGATTTGAACTGGCTGGGGCCATTTTTCTTCCTCGAATAAGGCATTAAGCCAACTTCGGCAAGCTACGTCGACAGACAGCCCCCCCCCCCCCCCCCCCCCCCCCCCCCCCCCCCCCCCCCCCCCCCCCCCCCCCCATACACCCCAATTGCCCCGGTAACCCTTCGCCTCACCTCTTTTATGATGCGTCGCCTTTTTTTTGACCCCAAGCTACGCCCTGAACAGATGATTCTTGTAAACAGACAGTTTGCACACCTCGTTGGCCCGCGCTGACAAGCCCAGGATCCACCGCGGTGGAAGACAGGAGGGAGGCTGACTGAAAGGCATCCCTAACACCAGTGCTGAAAGCTAGAAACCACCCTACTGTTCACTGCTGCCACCCCCTCTTCTGAAACGACCCCCTGCTACCAGCCCACGTCGGCCTGTACCCCCTCCCTGCCCAAACAGATATCACAGGGAAACCAATGACAAGGCCCAGGACAGGAAATGCAGGGTGAGGTCCCTGTCTTTGTTTCAGACAGGAGTTTATTTCATCAGCAGGATAGATTGATTAGATTGTGGGGACAGCGCCCCTCATGCATACATACATACACACGCACGCACACACACATACACACACACACACACACACACACACAGCCATAATGTGTTTGAACTCCGACTGCTCCCTATCTCTCTGCACGCAGATAATGGCTCTCCTAAAAAGCAAGCCGGGGGTCGTCTGTGAAGTGGCTGTCAACAGACAGCGTTTAGACGAAACGAAACACATGGCCTCACGCAATGTTAAGAGACGAGTCTGATAATGATTTGACATAGAGAGGATAAGCAACAAGAAACAACTGTGTGCTTTGTGGTGAAAGATAGCTTCACTTTGGGGTCCCTGCTGGATTTCTTTTAAAGTTGTTTCTTTCTTCTAAATCAAAGATAAAGTACTTGAATGTTGATATATCACAGAGGAACACAGACAGTAGTTCAGTTTAGTCTAACACATTTAAACATTTCATTTCCTTAACACCACTCACTACAATGGAACTTTTTAAATGGAGCAGCTGATTCATTTCGCTGTTATTTTTCCCTCCACTAAATATCAATGTTCTAATTAGGTTTCAGTAGACTCTATTCAACAGGCTCTAATTTCTGCATTCTGCTGCTCTTTTGTTTCCGTGGAAACCATTCAGAGCATAATGCTTGCTAAAGCTTTGAAAACACAAAACAACATGATGGATTGCTTTAGCTAAAGGCACATAAACAGAGCAAGCTGATTGATAACGTTTTTCCCCGACTTTTGTTTCTTAAACACGACCAGTTAATGCACTAGAGCGCTCGGCAAACCTGTGCCTGCTAGCTCTCTGGCCAGTATCCCCTCAGGCAGAGAGAAGGAAGGAGAGAGAGAGGCAGAGAGAAGGAGAAAGAGCAGAGAGAAGAGAAATGGTCCTTGTGACCGGCAGGTCTTCACCAATGACTTATGGGTACTCAGGGTGACAAATTCCTTTGCTCACCCAGTGCTGTGAGGGCAGTCCATCCATCCATCCATCCATCCATCCATCCATCCATCCATCCATCCATCCAT